>JANIJG010010722.1:12472-74597 GCA_024611175.1 Megaceryle torquata | reverse complement strand
TAGTAAGTTTGTGTTGTTAGTAATACCTGTTTTTTTCTTTCCCCATGTTCGTGGCGAGTGTTTGTTGGGAGGGGGGGGGGGGGGGGGGGGGGGGGGGTGGGATGTTTGGGTTTTTGTGTTTGTTGGTTTTGTTTGGTTTGTGTTGCGGTTTTTTTTGGTTAGGGGTTTTGCTTGATTTTGTGTGGGGTTTTTTTTGGGGGGGGGTTGGTTTCTTTTTATTTTTCTTTGTGGTGATGTTGTTGTTTTGCCTTTTTTGTGTGTGGTTTGTGATGGGTTTTGTTTGTTATTATTGTTTTCCATGTATGTGTTTTGTTCGGGGTTTTTTTGTTTATTTCCAGAATGTGTTGTGATTTCAGTTGAAAATTATTTTTCCTTCCCCTACCATTTTGCAATAGTATACCAAGTCTAACATTTGAAAGTGTTGGTATTTGAAATGTTGATGTTTTTGTGGTCTTTCTGCTAGTAGTTCAAGCTGACTATTTAGACATAAATGTTCATCTATTGTGCACAGTCTGATGTTGTGCAGTTAATCATTGCACTGAATGTAAGAATGCATTGCCTAACTATGGTGGATGTTTTTGGTGGTCTAAGTTGATGTACATGCAAGAAGAAAAGCTTATGTTATTGTTCATATTTATCCATAAGAAATGTGATGAAATTCAGTACTTCTTGCCCCTGTTACGGCCATCACTTCCTACCACTTGTATAGTTTTCTTTCTTTAAGAAGTGATTTGTACAAAGATAGTATTTTGAAGAAGTCCAAAACTTGTCAGAGTACCTGCGTATCATAGAGTGATCTCTTGGGAGTCTGACAAATTCCTTCCAAGATATGGGTCTTGCTGGGATTAAAGTAACAATGAGATGCGTACACACAATTTGCACTGTCTCTTGTGTCAGTCAGAAGTTCTTGTGGCATATAAATGTTTTAATTCTGATATAGGCAAGTATTTTCTAGATGTATTTAAGATACTGCAGGTGTTAAGGTGAGTCTCTCTTGATGTTTGTACCTTCTTTCAGCAGGGATTAATTGTCTTCTCCCAGTTCACCCTTGTTTGTCACATCTGATGGTCACAAATATTTAAGCTAAAACTTTGGGGAAAAAGAAAACTTCATCTGAAATTACCTACTGAATTGCATGTGTTGTCCCACCCTGCCCCCCCACCCCCTCTTTTTTTTTTTTTTAACTGTGTGTGCATGTTTGTGCTCTTCCTGGCAGAAATGCTCTGCTTTTCTTCCCTGACTACAAATACATTGCCATGCTGTGAACTTCCTACTAGCAGCAGTCTTGAGAGTTTGGGAACTCTACAGAGAACATACTTTACCATACACTAGAAACTAAGAAACCTTGTGAAATATGGCTCGGGTATTTGCTCTCACAGATGAAGAAATGTTTCAAAACCAATGTACTGGCATCATGTGTTCCTGTCAGTGTCATCACTTGTCAGGTGCCATCTTATGTGTGGAGACTGAAGTGATAGGTGGTGTCTTAAACTATACAGGTACTTGCCACAACTTCTCTTCAGTTATGCTGACCTGAATATTTCAGTTGGTTTATTTGGTCTACCTCAGAACTACCTAGGGCTAATTTTTTGTGTGTGTGTAATCTATTAAAGGTAACAAGACTTCAAGGCTCTTCCTTTTTATTAATGAATCCAAAAGTAACTATAACATTATGTTGTTAGAATAGCTTCCTAGTGTAGATTCTTTATTCTGTTTTCTTAATCAGTGTAATATTTGCCTCCATTGCCTGTATGTTATGTGACTTCATGCTGTTTGAAGGAGCTCTGGCTTCTGATTTGGATTCAGTTGAGAAGCATTCAGCTTTGAGAAAGTTAGTATGCTTAGAGTATAACTTAGTTCTGTGGGTATGGGGCTACTCCCCTCCACCTTGACCTCATATTCATTTAGAGAGAAAAGACAAAATAAAGATGGAAGCCAGCAGGCACTTAGTGTAGCAATTGCAGAACACCATGTGTATGGATATTATTTCCACTTTTATATCCTTGACAGAATGGTCAGTGAAGCATGAAATTTTTTTCTTCCCATCCTTCTACTTCACAGCACTTAAACCTCATTATGCTGTTTAGACAACATATATAATTTTTAAGACACTGAGTAAATCATAAATAAACTAATAAAAAATACTTTGAAAGGTATGTTTGATACTTCCTCCGTATTATTAAATACTAATGTGGAATTATTTGACATTGCTACTGCTCCCATGCATCTGTTCACCTTATTGGGACATTATACAAGGACAGTGGCAGGTGCAGGCAATTGCCCACTTCAGCAGTGCTTTGACATACTTGATCTGTTTCTCCTTCCCACAGGAAAAGCTTTGCCAGCAGAAGTACAATGTCTCGTGCATAATGATCATGCCCCAATACCAAAGGCAAGGATTTGGAAGGTTTCTCATTGATTTCAGTAAGTGAAGTGTTTTATTTACACTTGTGATCCTGGGAGCTGATGGCGGTTACAAGAAATTTTAAGATGAAAGTTTATTTAACATGCTTTGTTGTTTTTATCAATAGATAATGGGATTTCTATTTATATTTACCTAGGTTAGAAAAGCTCCCTGAAGTGAAAAACTTACTGCTGCTCTGTTATTGTACTCAAGGAAATTGAGAATGGATCTCTCAGCAGTAATATTAGCTCACGAAGCTATTACCCTGAATGAATTGTCTAAATTGCTTTCCATTTTGTCTTCCTCATTAGTAAAAGAAGAGGCCATTATTTGTGATTATAGCTAAGAAGGTGTTAGTTCAAGACATTCTCTACATACTAATATTTCTAACTTATATATTCTTTTCACTAAAAAAATGTTCTAGTGGAAGAGTTACCACATAGAAGGAATATATTTTGGGTTTGGTTTTTTTTTCTATATCTTGGAGTTCATCACTTCCTTAGTGGAAATTGTTACCAAAAAAAGCATAGGTGCTCATGGCTGTATATGTATTTGCTGCTTTGTTTTGCTGAGTTGTCTGACCTGTTACAAAGCTTCAGGCATACTTGTTTAACTATAGATTTTTTTTTTTTTCATTCCTCAAATCTTTAAGCTGCATTGAAACTCCAAACAAAATTGTCTACACAAACTTCTCAGCAGAGGGATTCAGTAGTACTGAGGACAAAGTTTCTACTGTAACTTAGAGAGACAATGATGAGGAATTAGGCTACATAGTATGTGGTTAGTTTTCACTAGTACTTAGGATTTTTAAAGCAGTGTAGAATAACATGACAATAGAGATAGTTAAGATAGTAGGATTTGTGCCCTGAAAGTGTATGCATAACATTGAAGTGTAGTTAATAATACCTTGAAGCATAACAGCAGGACAAAGACAGTAATTTGTAGAGTTTTCAAGTTCTCTGTCTTGTGATGTTCTACCTGGCATGACAACACTAGGCTTCTAAAAATACTTGCTGTGTCTCAGCATTGTATGGCTTTTTAAGCAGTCTTCACTATACCCTTGTGAGTTAGGTAAGGGTGGCTCTGGACCGCTCAATCCAGCACTGAACTGTAGCCATCACTGGCGTACACTACAGTATCTGTTCTGTTGTGTACCTTCTGCAGCCTTTTAGGAAGGGCATATTTCTGGAACTGTGGAGTGAACTTGAAGCTTACTTAAGTAGAAAGTGGCCCTGGTTTAGGGTTAGGATCTCTTCTTGCAAAAGGAGATGGAGAACTCTTACTGGGTACAACTGGTAAGTACTTCTAGGCTTTTTCATTGTGTTTTAGTTTGTGGTGTCCTTCAAAGAAAGCGCTCTCAAGAATTGTTCATCTGGTTGAGTTGGCAGTAGTTACATCTACAAAACTGATGGCACAGATATGAAACCTGTGGATTCTACAGAAGGTCTGGGTATGAATATGCTGTGTCTCTATGGATGTGTGCTCTTTTACTCTGCTGTGTGTACTCAGTCTAGAAAAATCAGTAGGGTGTTCTGTTCCTCGCTCTTACGTATCTGAAGCATACAAGGTTGTTGAATTACAAGAATTTCTGTTATAACTTGCAACATGACCTCACGGTATCCTTAACTCAAAACTTATTTGGCACTATTCTTAGACCTTTCCTCTTCACAGATATGTTTGTATCCCGTGTGTAGGCTGCAGCTGCATACATGCTGGGTGTAGCCCAGAGACCAACTTTAGCTTCTGTTGTAGCTAACAGACTGCCCATTTTGTGAGCATGCAGTCTTTTCCTTCAGTACCTTTCTACAGTGTTTTTCCATTTGTTTTCTGGAGTGAGGTTCCCTTAACTAAGCAAGAATCAGACTGTCTTGGTTTCCAATAGAATGAAGAACCAAGAGATGACAGAGAAAGTCTAGCTCTGTAGTGAGTGTAAGGTGCAAACTAAATGAAAGGTAGGGAGAGAACTGCTTGTGGCTCTTTCTCCTTAGGTCTAGAAAGGAAGGTGAAATTTCAAGGCTTGTTTTCGTACCTTACATTTGTATCCTTTTGCAATATAAAGGCTGAATGCTGTTAAAGGGGAAGTCATAGCCTCATCTGGGTTAGTGAGATCAAAATCTGTCTTTGCACAAAAAAACCCCCTTCAAAATACATTATTTTTTCCTTGGAATTGTATTTGTGTTCCTACCTCCTGTATTGTAATTCACTGAGTAACATAATCTTTTCGTACTTCACCCCTTCTGTTCACTTATGTTCTCCTGAGAAGTTGCTCTAACTGACCTGAGAAGATGGGATATAACAAAACCCCAGGTGTTATTCTAAACTTGAACAGAGAAGGTTTATTGTAGTTGAAAAGTTGTTGTTGTTTTTTTTAAAATAAGCAACATTATCTAGATTGTCATGTTCTCATAATGTTACTGGAAGGTAAGTTTTATGCTCTGATGCTAGATCTTTGTTATGCAGCTTACACATCCAAACTGCTTTGAGTCCTGTGAAGCAGTCACTGGTAATTGTCTTTTTTTATAACAGCAACCAGAAGAGTTTTAGACTAAAATAATACACAGGTAACCAAGTAAGTAATTTCCAGAAAACTATAGTTACAAACCACAAAAAGGAAGGTCTCAAGAACTGTGTGCAAGCAGTTGACTGCTCACATTGCTTTGTATATTTCTAGACATTTGACAGTTAGGCTGGAAAGAACATAGCCTTAAGCCACTACACACCTTCTGCTTTGTCAGCAGTCTGGTAGAAATGTAGTTTGTGGATCAGAATTTGATTCTTTATTGGTAAGTTGAATGTATTTATTCAGATTGTGATGCATTCTTTTGTCTTACCTAATTTAATATTGACAGATGAGTCTATATGGTCATCCTATAACACGCAAGGGAAAATAAATTCATTTATTTTGCTAAAGAAAAAAAGGGTATTTTTTTCTGATGATTGTTTTGTTGTATTTTTTTGTTTGTTTTTAAGTTCTTGCTAACTACATTTAAACTTGCCTATATTTCAAATAGAAACAGGTAATACTGTTCTTACTCTGCAGACACCGACATAAAGCTTTGTGTAAGGCCTATCTCTTCAGGAATTTATACTCTTACACATGGGAGGAAAAAAAAAAAAAAAAGATTTTTAGGAAGAGTGCTTTAACTTGTGAGAAGAAAGTGTTGTAAAATGCCCGAGTTCTCTAGTCTGATCATCTTCAGAAAAAAATTCCTGTGTAGTTCTCTGTACGTCATTGATCATTTAAATAGAAATGTTTTCTTTAAAACACAATATTATGTGTCTGTTCCTGTTCTGTTTCTCAAAGCCTGGTAGGATTTTTGTAACTTTTTTTTTCTTCTTTAGAGGGAAGTGTTACAAGGTTTGACTGTGATAGAAACTTATACCACCCTTAAACACGAAAAGAAATTTAGTTCTAAATATTTATCAAATGGTGAAACTGATTTATAAAATTGCAGACTTGATACTGCTTCATTTTGCTGAATTCACTTACGATTAAAAACCAGTTTAAGCTGTTTTATTTTCTAGAAAGATGCTATACTGAAAACAAAATGGTTTATGTGAAGCCTTTGTTTACACTATGCTTTATTAAATATTTTAACAGTCGATTTTTCACATAGGGAACCTAATTTTTACTTGGAGTCTGTCTAAATGTACAAAAGCAGCTCCTGAGAATGAATAAGGGTCTTAATTTTCTTGTTACATTTATACCTTCCTGCCTTTTACAGGACTGATAATTCCTGCCAAACTACTTGGGTTTGAGCTTTCAGTTTTGTTTTTGTTTCCTTGATCTTGTATTCCGAGAGATTAACTGGGTTGTGATTGCAGGGTTGTACCTGAGGGAGAATAATTGACTTCTCCGTCAATCTTTTTTATTTGCTGTGAATTAAATTTTGAGCAAGTAGATTCCACCTTAAGTTGATCCAGAAGTAAACCAGAGTGCAAGCTTTTATTGTAGAAGGTACAATTGTGGTTTTGTTTCAACTCCTGTCCATTTGTAGGGATAGAGAGCTCTCATTCCTGTCATGAGGATCATATATACTTGCATTTGAGCAAGTCTATATACGTTCTCTGTCAGTTCTGGCTGCGTTGCTGTTTTGAACAGTACAAGCACTGAAGCTACGTTGTTGTAGCTGCTCTTCTCTATGCGGTCCTGTTTCCTTTATAAATTTCAGCAGCTTCTTTGTACCAGAAGTTTTTCTTTAGTTTCTTGATTTGAGATCTCCCAAAGCTTAGAATCTTCATGTGCTTTCTGTTTCTATTCATTAGGCTGCAGTGTCAAAAAATATTAGCATTTCTTTATGTGGTGTATCTAACACAGAGTTCAATATTACTGGAATGAAGTACTGCAGTATTTCATACTTGTTTTCTGTAAGTTTAAAACAGTCTTTAGATTCACCCTCCTTTATAAAAGCTCATCTCTTCACAGTCCCGTATTTCTACCTGTTGGGTTGCAAATTCCACACTGGAGGCCTAGCAGCAGTTGGAGGGAGGAAAAAAGCACACGTGATGATATTAGGATAAACTTTTCCAACTATGCTGCCTAGTACATTGGTGGTTCATTTGCATCACAATATCAACTGTGTTCACTGTTGAGGAGCAAAGTTCTTGATAGCCTTTTGTTACTTACTTTGAGTGTGTTTCTGGTCCGACGGATTGTGGTAGCTGTTTCCTCCCCTGCAGAATTCCTTCTTGTAATTCTATTCATTGTGAAATTACTATTATTGCTTGAGAGAGGAGGCCTGTTTGAACGATGCTGGGATTCTATTTGAGCTACATGTGTTCTTTATTTTGGTTTTTTGTTTCTTTTTGGGGGAGAAGGGGAGGAGAGGGGGTATTGTTTCATTTGTCTATGTTTGGGAAAGTCAGTGCTGACTTTTTAAACCTTTTCTGTCATTTGTATACAGCTTTTTAATGGCTCTTTTTTTTAATTTCCCCATGAGCTTGAACTAACCTCCAATTCCCTTCTCAGATGTGTAGCTCAGCTTTTTTTTGTGAGGAGACCATGATAGGGAAAGAAAATTCAAATGTGGCAATGGAAGAAAAAAACAATTTCTGTTACTTGAGGAGTTATGTTCTGGTGTAGGAAAAGTGGCTCTGTTAAATGTCCTTGTTTTCTCATTTCCCTGAATCTGGTAATCTGTTTCTTGTCAAGTTTTTTCTTCTTGTTCCATTCAAACAGGTGAGTAAATCTTCAAGTCCTGATTTGCAGAAACAGCAGAGTACCAGCAGTAGCAGCACTTCTGCAACAGCTGTTGTATAACACCAGGGAAGGTAAATTTTCAAGAGATGAGAGGAACAAAAAATTAACTCCACAATAAAGGGAAAATAAGCTGCTAATGAGAAGTTATGTCTTTCACCCTAAATGCTTTTTTTTGAATATGCTTTGGAGCAATTGATAAGGGAGGTCAGTATCATTACCAATATTTATAAATTGGTAACTGAGAGGTCAGCTTTTTTGCTCAAAGGCGGTGGGTCATTTGCAACATTCATTAGCCCACATTGATTCTCAACAGGAAATGGCTCAGCAAAGCCCTGTGATGAAGATTTGGTGGGGTGAGGGTTCACTTGCCATTTACAGCTTTGAAGAATTTGATTGAGGATCTGGAACTACAGCCTGTTTCTTTGATCTCAGTTCTAGTCCTGTCTCCTCCACTGCAGATCCCTACAGTGGCTTGAACACATGCAACTGTTTAGGGGCTGTTGTGTGGAAAAGCTGAATCAGTGAAATACTCTGAGCTAAAAGTGGGTGGGGAATAGGGACAGATGTCCTTGAAGGTGTTTGTTAAACCCAGACCCTGTATGCACTTTCCCGGAGAAGTAAGGGATGGTGATGAGGCAGTGAAAAGGCAAAAAAAGAAGTGATACCTTTGTAAAGTGCATTCTTGAATTCTTTCCAGTTTGCGCTTGTTTCAGATCTGCATCTCTCTATGGAGATGTGGGCTTAGGGCTCAGTCAGGCAGGAGTGGTATACGCTGTGGATCGAGTCCAGAGAATTACTTAAAGCACCAAAGCTGTCCCTCAAACATCAACAGGTAACATAAACCTGTATGGATGAGAATGGGGACAGTGGGTTTATTTCTTATTGCAATCGGTTTTGAGATAGTTTTGAAACAAGCTGAAAACACTGCATTGTATGAAACTTTGGAGGCCTTCTGGCACTGTTTCAGGAGACTGTGAAGACTGCGAGTGGTGGATTTTTTTTTTGTTTGGTTGGGTTTTTTTGGTTGCCTTTTGTGGGGTTCTTTTTTGGTTTGTTTTTTTCTTGTGTTTTTTTTTCTGTGCTTTGTTTTGGGGGGAGTGGTTTTTGGGTGGGTTTTTTTTTTTTGTTTTTCTGGTCTTTAGTGCAATTTTGTTCTCTCTACAAGTTTGGTAAAGAGCTGGTCTAGCCTCTAAAATCAGATTTTCTGTGTAAAAGGAAGAGGTTTGGCTTCTGCTAAGCTGGAAGAAAAACATGAATATCATTTAAAAATAAAACTGCTTATCTCTCAATATGCTTAATTGAAGCAGCAGTTTCTCTTCTAGGATGAAGTAGTTATTCCAAACTTCTTAATGGCTCCAGTACTTTAAAACTTTGTCTTCTGGTAGACAAGGGGTTAATTTTGATTGAAAATAAGAATTTCTTTTGGACAGTTTTGGGCATAGTTTTCTCACTCATATCCATTACTGTGTCTTGGGTTTTGCAGTGTCTTCAGGAGCTTTCTATGTCTAGTTACGGTTTGGACAGTGAGCTCTTCTAGTTCCATCTTCCACATTGGCTTGTGTTGCTCTGGTATATTAAGAAGGTTTGGAACTGTTGTGTCAAAAGATTGATTTCATAACATTCTTATCTCTAGTTCTTAGTGTTTCTCTGAACACTTTGTATTTCTCTAGGCTTTCTGCTTGAACAGAAAATTACAGTACTCTTCTGTGGAAATCCAAAAAGCAGTGACTTTTGGTGAAGCCCTATGTTTGTGCAGTCATCCAAAAAAAGTCAAGCTGAAAAAACCATGAAACCAGTAATGGACTGATATCTGGCCTGTCATTTAGGGCTGATAATTGATAGAAGCATTTTGGAAAATGTCATCCCTATTTTGAAAATGACTGACTTTTTAAAAATAACTAAATATGTGGTGGAATAAAATAAAAATTCTGCCTCAGTTTTTACAGTGGTTCTGAGAATGTATTATATTATTAAAGGAAGACTCTTGGAAAAGGTGACATTTTCTTCACTGAAGGGCTTTCTTTTGTTGGTAGGAAGCTACCAGACAAAATATTAAAGCTTTTACAGTATTAAAATGGTGTTGTTTGTTCTTATAAGAATACCTGAACATGGGAACAGTGATCAACTTAACAGAAGCAAGGCCAAAAGTGGACAGAAGTAATGAAAAGTCCTGTAGTTTTCTTATGTTGAATTCACACAATTTCTTCTTTGTGTGGCCTTAGCTTGTGTTAAGTAGCTGTGTGCACTTTACTTGAAACAGCTTGGGAGGGTAACTGATTTAAAATTCTGTATTTGGCTTGAAGCAAGTCACAGACCTTAAACTGATAAAACTTGTGTTCTTTATACTAATCCATAAATTAATTTCTGGAAAACAAAGCAGATGGGGAAGGGGAAGTGAAGTGGATGCTGTAATGGAGCAAATCTATCAGGAGGAATCAGAGAAGTGTGTGCACTTGTATGACATGTAAGTTCTGGTATGCTTATGGAACTGCTGGGAACCACTTCTGATACCTGCCTGCCATCCAGAGTGAAGCCCAAGCTGCAGTGGGCTGTAAGTGGTTGGATCTACTTCTTTAGTGTTTGTTTATAGAATTGATAGTGGAAGTCCCTTATTCTGGTTGTGGGAAATAATACATTGACCAGAAAGTAATATGCTGGAAAAATTATTTTGATAAAATAAGAAGGATTTTTTTTTTAAATGTATAAGTACTTTAATCAAATATGGATATGAAGTAGAAATAACATCTGAAAAAAATAGGATGTTTGTGGAATAATGAACTCTTTCTATAAACAACCATTACACTCTTCTTTTCCCAAGTCTGATAGGTACGATGTTTTGCAGGTTCCTTTTTGCAGGTAACAGATATTGAAATATAGCAGAAATAAAGTCTAGGAATGAATACATTAAAAAAAAAATGCTAATAGTTATACATTGCTGTGCTCTGAAAGAAAAGTGAGATGGAGGTGAAGTGGGACCACAGATTTTTGTAAGATGAAATTTATTTTCACCAAGAGCATTTTGACACTCCTTTTCTCACATTGCAATCCTGAAAGAGCTGTTTAGTTACTGCTGAGGGTGTGGCAAGCAACACAGGGTGAGAGTAAGAGGCTGAGGGTAGAGAGGAATATGGGTTTTGTTTTTTGGGGGTTTTTTTGTGTGTGTGTGGTTTCTTGTGGTTTGGTGGGTTTTTTGGTTTTTTTGTTTGTTTGGTTTTGTGTTTGTTTTTTTTGTTTGTTTGTTTGTTTGTGGTTTTTTTTTTTGTTTGTTTGTTTGTTTTTGTTTTTGGGGCTTTTTTTTAATACACTTTATTGAAAAACTGTATTCCCAAACTACAGTTAAAGTTAACACCACAGATTCAAGGGTTTGTGTAGAACAAGCTTGTGTCATTTATTACCTGTGGTAGCCCATACTGATGCATTCTGGTTTGGGGTTGTTTTTTTCACTATTGACTGACTTACTTGCATACCCCAATGCAGAACACTGTATCAATCTGCTGGTTGTTTCTGTTGGTGTGTTTATAGGTTTGTAGATATATTGCGTCCAAATGAAAGGTGGTATTATCTGCCTTTTTCTTCTTTAAGAGGGAGTTGAAAGTGTCTGTGGGAGATGTGAATTTGTGAGGGAGCCTGAATGCTGCTGCTTATTTTACGTTCTTTTCCTGATGATTGATTATGTCGCTGACCTGAAGGCATGAGTATGGCCTCTCCTAAATAACTAATAAGGAACATTCTGTCAAACTGAGATTTAGATGAGGGGGGAATAAAGATGGATTTTGAATCAAGCTTTGTTGGCTTAAGATTATTCTGAGAAAATCAGCCCCTTGGGATTTCTTGGCATCGTTTTTATATAGCTTCAAGACACGGTGCATTTATCAGAACTGCAAAAGAAAGCAGGCACGTCACTTCACATACAGCAGCTAAGACTGTTTTAACCGAAGAGCATCTTTATTTCAGGATAGCATTGAAAACAGCTAAAAGGCAAGGCCAAACATGGCAACAATGAAAACAAATGTTTGTTGGACAAAGCTGTCTTTATAGGGCATTAGTGAACAGGAGAAACCATCTGCCAAAGACTGGTGGCTGAAAACAGATTTTAATTAAGTAGTGCATCTTTAATTATCGGGAAATTCTACTTTTGACTGCAAAGTGTAATTCTTTTACAGCAAGTCAGTGGACAAAGTATTTTGTATCCCGTCAGTCTGTTGTTGAGACACAGTGAGGCATCTCACCTCAATGAGATAACCTTGTGGCTTTAATAGATGCCTTTCTTTTCCAGTGCCACCACTTTTATCAGGCAGTTCTACCTTCTTGTAAAGATTTTTTTTTTTTTCCTTATTTCCTGCTGATTTCAGTAGAAGTAGATATTTTGCAGGTTGACATATGCTGGGCTTAGCTTTTTGAAATGTGCTGTAATAGATGGATTTTTGTGTTCAGTGTGTGGTAGATAGTGTGCTTTTCAAACACACATTTTCTGTATCTACTGGCTGACCGGTTTATTGCTATGAGATACCCTAATAGCTTTCTTCATCTATTGGTTCTTTCTGCTAAGACTTACTTGGTTAATTCCTTGTCATACAGCATGCTTTAATAGAGAAAAAAGACCAGCTATGAGATTTTGCTGCTCACATAAGACAAATTCAGTTTGCATCTTCTGTTGTGTCTTATGAAGTATGTGTTGTGAGCTCTTACCTGAGCAAATACAGTATTTGCAATGATTTCTTAGCTGTACCTTTTGACTTCACAGTACTGACTCCCTATTTCGCTTTTGTTCACAGTCTTCAGTGCTACTAGGCTATCTTCTGTAGCTCTGAATAAATGAAAAGTTCTTGTGTCTGAAATTTGGTTATCTACTCTAAAACTATCCCTGATACAGTTTTGGTCTAGGGCATCTGTCACTTTCCAAGTGTGATAACAATTTTGCTTTGCCATGGATCTGGGAGAATTATGTTAACAGCCAGGTTAACACTGTAGCTGAAGAGCTGGAGCTTAATGGTATGGATGCCATCTGTCTGTGATGGTTGGCCTCACTGCCTTCTAAAGGTTCAGAGCATATTCAGTTTACTTGTTATATTAGGCATAGCCTCCTAGGTCCATCTTCTTACCTTGTTGATTTAATCTTGTAGGAGTACATAAACCTTACAAGAAGGCTAACAGTATTTTCTAACAAGTACATTTTAGATATTTTTTTTTAACAGTATTCATGTGCTGTCAGCATTAAATGCCAGAAGACAGTGGCAGTTAAAGGAAATTCATTCAACGGTTACAATTGTATAAACAACTTACTGTTCAGTGTCATTTATTTAAATTTACAGTTTTAAATTATTTAATAACTTAGAACATTGCTTGTAAAACTGAGAACAATCCAGCCTTGCTAATGATCTACGAAACTACTTAACATCCTGACAAATTTATTCATCCAACTGGTAGTTAGGACTGATGCCCTCTGTGCATGCAAGTCTTGCTTTTAAGGGTACTTCAGTTCCCTTTTTCTTGCTTATCCTTTCACTCTGCTTATAAGTAGTCCACTTTGTACACAGAACCTCCACTCAAGGGTTTTACTGGCTACTGCCACAGGTAAAATAAGTGTAAGCCAATTAATTCACTCAAAGGATGCCTTTTGTTGGTCTGACTGTAATACAGTTATCTTTACCTCTCCTTCCTTTCATGAAGGGCATTTGTTTAGCCCCAACCTCTTCTCTGAAGCTTTCTGTAAAGGAACTAAAGGTTTTGGGCCCCCTGTGTTGAGTTTACTTGAGGATGTGGAGAGGAATGAGAGCTGGCATTATTTCTTGTAGCAATAATGAGAGAATCTTTGGCTTACTCTGTTCACCACAAAGAAAGCTTTTCTTTAACCAGACAAAGAAGAAAAGAGAATGTAGCAGGTTGTTCAGGTTGTTCACTGATCTAAGCATCTCAAGTTACAGCTACTCTTTCTCTCTCTTATATTTTTTTTTTTTATAGTGTTTTTGTGGATCTTGGCATTGGGATCCTTTGAAGCTGCCTCTAAAGTGCTTTCAGAGAGGCTACTAACACCTATTTAAGGTCCTCTATCTTTGACCTTCCTCCCGTTGACATACATAAGAACAGTTCAGAGACACACAGAATAGTTATGGAAAAAATGGTAACATGAATTAGTTTTAGGAATCTTAAGTCTTAATAAGCTCACACTTTCACCTTACCTATTTTTACTTTCTACTCATGGTCATACCTCTGAGCTGACCTAACTACATTGAGCTGTCCTGTCTGAATACTCAACTGTTTTGATGTTTCCAACTATTCTTTTGAACTCCTATCTTCACAACTTGTTCATATAATTTCAAAACAGAATATCTGATGCTTTGTAAGACAAAAGGAAGTCCCTTAGGATAACTTGAAGTGATGGTTTGAGGGAAATCTTCACTTCAGATACTGGTGTGTGATGAAAACAGTTAGTAGCACTTGCTGTTCTTTCAGATAATCTGGTTTGAAACAAAACACTTCATGAACATTTAAAAGTTATTTCTTTTGATATGAAAGGGCTTATTTTACTTGATTATATGTCCAAAAAAAAAAAAAAGCGTAAAATTTAATAGAGAAGTGTCTGATTCAATCTCTCCAAATCTGGTAATTCATTTATGGAGGCTGGCCTTAAAAGAGGCTGAGAGGACTTGGAACATGCAAGGGCACATAGTTCAGGGGTTGCTGCTTTTCTGCTGGATAGATTCCTATGAATCAGCTTTTTTTTCTGACACAAATATTAACAAAATATATAGAGGAGTCAAACAGTGCCAATTATATAAGGACCGTCTTAAGCACAAACAAGCTTACAACTTTCAGAAAGGCTGCATTTTATGTCTGGGGGCCTCTGAAAAGTATGGAAGCATACGTAAATATATATGTTATTGTGATGTGCATGCATAACTATGGACCTGAGATTGATAGGGTTAAGTTATATAATGCATGAGGAAAAGCTATTATCCTTATAAATCAGTCTGAAATCCCACATGTTAGTATAGCATTAATTTATCACTTTCATGATGTAGTGTGCATGTTTCTAAATGAACTTCTGCTATGAAGGCTACATTCTGTCAGAAACTGGAGAAAGATCAATAGACTAAAATCTGTTCCTATGGTCCAAGCAACATGCTACTATTTGACTCCCATTTTCATGGTATCAGCGCACTTTTCCTATCCCTTTGCTACCCTCCAGCACTGGTGATATTTTTGATGTGACTTCACTGGCAGATAGGATAGATCAGTGGACTTCATTGCTGACTGCTTAAGTGCATAACATGATGAGGTGAATAACTGTTATGATCCAAATGCTTAATTGCATGTATTGTTGCTCTGATTTGCAGTGCAATTAATCTGTACAGCTGAAGAGCTGTATTTGAGGTCCAAATATTGTTTATTATGTAGTTGCCCTGGGCCAAGTGACTAGTTGAAATACCTTTGAATTTGTCATCCGTTATTTAAACAGCTGTGAGAATACAAAGTTTAAAGGGCATCATTCACACTGGACATAATACTTCCTGATAAGAAAATAACATTTAAAATGGGCAAAAGCACATCGACGGTGTTAATTAAGACCACAGAAGTGTTAAACCTCCCCTAATCTTTGTCTAGATACAAGATCACAGAAATGCTCTTCAAGATGAATCTTAAATAATAGGACAATATATTTACCTCTTGGTGAATTTTCTTATAATTGTCTACCTTAATGCTTTGTGGAGACCTGTACTTGCTGAAAGTATTTTTTTTACACTTTTTTGTAACAGTACAAATGCCCAGAAATGCAGTGAACTTTGCTGTAAATTCAGTAAGCTGTAAAATATGATAGAATATTTGTAATAGCTTCTTGTACTGAGCAATATTCAGGCTAAACAGTAGGAAATGGAACAAAATACTGCATTTTAGAGCTGTGTGAAAGTGATTAAGGAGAAAATAAGTTTGTGTACAACTAATTTGATTCCTAATTCATCGTGAGCATTTTGGATCACAGCACAGGAGGCTCCTTAGTTGATGGATCCTTAGTTCAGAAGGTGATTAAGCTATATTTGGGAACCAAAAGACAGCAAAAGTTGTTTGTCAAGTTGAAAGTCTTAAAATTAGATGGAGTATACTGGTGTCCAGCTTCTTATTTAACAAATGTGGAAACCAGGAGTGACCCAGACATGCAAACCTGTTTAATTGAACAGTTGACTCAGAATGGGGTGCCTTGAGGGTCCAGAGAGCTGTTTGGAGTTGACACAGTCATGATGGTTGTGTGTCACAGGCAGCAGTTGGAGTGACACACTAGCCCATCAGAAACATGGGCAGAACTTCTAGGCAAATAAGTAACCATCCAGGTCTTGGGCTTCTCGGAGAGTGGGATTTGCCAGAGACAATGTGATTGGGATGGGCAGGGGAAGAGGGCCCCCTCTCACTGCATTTGAGATCCCATTATTCCACTTTCTCAAGTTGTGAGACAAAAAAGAGGAATTAGAAGACTGTGGTCTGTCGCAGAGCTGTAATGTCGAGTTAGAGTGGCAATGGGATAGCTCAGAAGACTGGACTGCTGCAATAGATGGATAAAAGTCCTGTCAGGAAGGACAGGCAAGGAAGCCAGAGAGGGGAGGTTGTGATATACACAAAGGAATGACTCAGAAGCATGGAGCTCCACAACAAAATGCATGCTAGGTCTGTCTAGTCTTTATGCCTTGGAATTAGGATAGGGCAGTGATCACGAATACTCAGGGGGCATTTGATACAGACAGCCTGACCAAAAAGGGAAGACAATGAACCTTCCAAGCGACTGGGTGACATCTGCTATTGGAAGGCCCTTATTCTCACAGATTACTTGAAACGCTCTTCGGGAAGCACAACACAGCAGGATACAAGCAATCCAGCAGATTTCTGCAGAGTGTTTGGGAAAATATTTTGGTACAGGTTTTGGAAGCACTAGCTAGGGCAAATATTTTGCTAAGTCTGCTACTTTCAAATGGAGGAGAATTGATCAGGCAAGTAATAATCAGTGGCAGCCCAGTCTGTACTGACCATGAGATAGTAGAGTTTCATATCCTGAGTAAAGTGAGATGGGGAATTAGCAGCCTAAGGCCCAGAATTATGCTCTGTTTAGAGAACTGATAAGTGGTGCTCTGTAAGAGGCTGCTGTGAAGAGCAAAGGAGCACAGGACACATTGGTCTCCAGAGACAGTTTTTTCAAACTGCAAAAATAACTCTTTCTAATGTTAATGAAACTAGCAGGCATGACAGTAAACCTGCAAGGCTGCAGGGAAGGCTCCTGACTTGAGCAAAAACAAAGTCTGCAAAAGGTAACCGGTATTACTTGCGTATTCAGGCATGGAATTAAGCCAGAGCTTGTTTGTGGAGTTGAAACTGAGGAACATGGAGACCAACAGGAGAGCTTTCACAAGTATGTGGACAGCCAGAGGAAGAATACACAGAATGTGTCCTTGCTGCTGAATGGAGTAGGCATTGTGTGACAACGTGGGGGTGCAGTGGAGACCTCAGAAGGGATCTGAAGTACTCAGTACTTTCTTTGCCTTGACTTTCACCGACAGGGTTCTCAGGTGTGGCAGAATTTAAGGAGCAGAGAGAGATGCCATCCATGGTAGAGGAAGATCGAGTTACAGGAGTACTTAAGTAAAATGGACATACACAGACTCATAGGACCAGGTGAGACTCAACTGAGGGAACTGGCTGACATGATCACAAAACCTCTTCCCATCATCTTTGAGAGGTCATGGCAATTGGGGAGCATCCTCAGTAACTGAAAGGTGGCATATGTTACCTGCATGTTTAAAAAAAAAAAAAAAAGAGAGAGAGAGACAAGGAAGAGTGGACAAGTACAGCAATGAGTGAAATAAATTTGTATCATCATGGTACTGCAAAGATGATGGAGTATTTGATTTGGTATCAAGTCACATGAATGCAGAAGTGCTGGGTCTGTAAATTCTGTCTACAGGTATTTTTACATATGCTGTCTTCTGAAACTTCTATTGTTAGCATTAGATTAGCTCGTGGTAGGAGAACTTAATTTGGAAGTAAATTTTAGAAAGACTGTAAGTGAAGTGCTGTCAGCAGGCTGTCATTTAAGCACGGTGTTGCATAGGTGCATTTTGAAGTGGACTTGATGATGTGGTACTCATCACTGGCAGCTTTAGTCAAGCCTGTTTATAGGATCAGGGATGTATTACTACTGCTAGTATAGGTGTAGAGGTCCAGAAACTCAAAACAGAATTTAGTTGTGCACTGACAGCAATTGTGTGTAGCTGTTCAACTTCATTTGATTGCGGTCGCCTCAGTGCATGGCTGGAGAGCAAGCATATCCCCTAGAATGGCAACGGTGCTTCTGTCTTGTCCTTGATTTGCTGGCAGTCAAGCCACTTATAACTCAGCTGCATACAGTACATGCAGATGACTTGTCTTGTAGGCAAACCAAAGCTGGTGACAGTTTACCTTATTATGACATGCTGTATATTGTAGCAGCTCAGTAGCTGTTCCATGGCTCTGAGAGCTGACAACCCAACAGTTGTTCTAAGCAATGTCATTTCAGTTTGTGAGTTGAAACCTGTTTTTTTTTAAATGGGTTTTATATGTAGACAAGGCTTGAGCAAGTTTGGAACAATTTAAGTTGGCTTTTGTGTTTTGCTGTGAGGCAAATTACACTGGGAAGAGAGCCTTAATTTTGGAAGCCACGGTTAAGAGATTTGAATGGGCTTCTTCGTATGGTTTATTCCCCACCCCGATTCTCAGTCATTACCTGTTGCAAGTGCACCATCTGACTTTCTGGATTTAAAAAAGATTGGAAGATTCTTTAGATGTGATAATACAGTGTTTTCTGTTTTGCGGGGTTTTTAATAAATAAACAATCATTTAATGCTTTTGAAGTGCTACTTCTCTTAAATTTTGATCCTTTGTACTTGAAAAGGTGAGGAGTTTTCTTCTTCCGTGTAAATGAAGTAAAGATTCCAAATAGAAATTTTCCTCTTGGAAGCAAGGTACCATGTTGATGATCAAGCAGTTTTACTAGGAAGTATGGAATGTGATGGCCTAAAAATCACGAGAGGAAGTTGTCTTGATGAAACCCTCCCGAAGAGAAGTCCACTCTTGTTCAAAGTCCAGCAAGTTAGAGGGGCAGGGTCACTGCTGAAAGACTCTTAAAGAGTTACTCTGATCCAGAGACTTGTTACGTTGCATTTTCTGTAATGTTCTTATGCTCCGTAGGAGTTGCTCCTATTTGAGACCTTTGTGTGTGTGTTCTCTGGAACAGCTAGAATGATCCAAGGTGAGGACTCTGGAGTACCATGACAGTACACATCCTAATGTTAACGTCTTTGTCTTTTTTAGTCAACTGAGTTCTGTATTAGTTACAACAGTGTAACAGACTTTGTTCATTAGTATTTGTACCTTTCTTATTCAGATGAGATTAATATTATGATTTCTTAGCAAGTGATAGTCAATGTGCCTATTTAAATAACAACAGAACTGTTTCATCTCCGGTGTGTTTTATGATTAATACATAAAACTATTTCCCAGATCACAGACTTTCTGGTTAATTTCTCTAATATGTTTTAAGTGTCAATATTATTTGCAGCTTTTTGTAGCAAACAAAAAAAATCTAGCTGAGAGGGAGTACTTAGGAATCCTTACCCTTGGGGTCCACTTTGAAGACTTGTAATTTTTAACCTGTGTAAGTGAAAAACAATGGATTTGTTTCTAGTAGTGTAGGAGAAAGGAGCGGCAATTTGTAAGTAATTGTCCAGGTACAGAATGAGATTTGGTACTCCCTTTGCTGTTCAGGCATGTGTTCGTTGATTCTGTTTCTGCTGAAGACAAAGCAGTACATTGCAGGGCGACGCAATAAAGTGAAAGGTATTTTCAAAACAATAGTTAAACATTGTATACCATGTCCTCACAGGAGTAAGTGCTTCTGTTTCTGGCATGGTTCTCAGAGAACCTGCCTACCTGTAAGCAGTGAAATTCAAGGAGCAGAGGAATCATTTTAGATCAGCCCAGAGTCTGTTGTATATGGCACAGTGTCTGTTGCACGTGGTAAAATTGATCTGTCAGATGCTCCATTATGGGAACACATGGATAGTAAAACACAGGAAATGATACTAGAGATTCATCTTCAGAAGTAAGATTGTGTTGCAGCTGCCTCAGGATGCTCTGACTAGGTTGTATTTTGGCTTTGTTGAATTTTCAAGAATATGTACAATTGTATTGCCTGTTGGGGATTGCAAGAGATGTTGTGATGCTTCATAAAAAAGGCTCATACGCTCGCTTTACAAGCCACATTTAACCTTCTAGTTCACCTTCTTAGAACCTACTCTGCTGCAATTCTTTATTTTCCCAAGTGTGGTTGCTTACCAACCAACTATTACTCTTATAAACAAAATAATCTTTGTATTGAATATAAACTACAATACTTCTAGGATTGTTTCAGGATATGAAGTTCTTTAAAAATAGAAATAGTAAATATATGTACATGAGAAATACTTGCTCAAAACCTTCACATTAGCTAAATTCTCTTGCTTCCAAGGTGAATATGAAACCACTGAAGTAGTGTTCATTCAATCCTGTGCAATATGTATACCATAGTTTGACCGAAATTGTGTGTAGGTGAGTCAAGGTGACGATGCTCGCTTGTGTGCCCACAAGTAATTCAAACGCCTACATCCAGGTTGCAAATGGGCTGAAGGGAAGGGAGGACAAGATTGGGGTTTTTAGTTCTGTGGTTTACTTGAATCAAGTTAAATTACTTCACTACCTTGAAAACATAATGGCTTTATAATGATGCTTGTGGCCAGTCTTAAACACAAAGAAATGGATTTTTTTTTTACCTAGGTCTCTTTTTTTTTTTTGACCACTCATCAGAAGTGAAATGATAAATTGATTTCTTCTTTTCTGTAGAATATAAAGCATGTATAGAGAGCTCACAGATTGCAGGAGAGGCCTTAAAGAATCTCTTCAAACTTCATTTTACTTCCTTTCTGTCAATTTTAGTTTGTTCACTTGTCTTTCTCAGTATGCCAGTTCAATCATTTAGTATCATTGATGCTTCTTCCTGTGCCACTGGGCTTTTAAGTATGCTGCATTCTGTCTTCTTACACCTCTGAAGGCTAACTTGCCTTTGCTACCATGAAAAATCAAAGGGACAAGTCTGTATTTCTTCAATAGGTAATTCAGCTGTCTCAATCTGAACAATATCAGCCTTGTGGAGTCATTTATGCATAATATTCGAAAGGCAAGGTGGTGAAGTGTGGAAGTGGGTATGGCGGGGAAAGAAGGATGTGTCTTGGGGATTTGGAGATAAGAGAGTCAGTAATTATGTAGATGCTCATGTTAGTTTGTAACTTGAAATATGCACAAAATTGCTTTCCTGCATTAGGACTGAAAGGATGCTGGTAGGATCCCAACTTCTCTAAAGATTTTCAGGAGACAGCTGGGGTGACACAACACAAGTCAGTTCACCTCACATCAGTAGCAGGCGTATTGGTAGACATGACGATAAAGGCTAGTACTAGTGAACACAGAGGTAAATGGAGTGAATGGGGAAGGAAGTTGGCCTCTGTGCTGTTTACAGAACAGTGATACTTACAAGAACTCACTAACGTGTTTTTAAAATGCCAAAAAGTGTGGAGATGATACCCATCTGGCGGGTTCCCTTTCTTCAGATAGAACCAGACTAATTGTGTTTGCATGTGAGTTTTGCAAGATGGTTGCCTGTTTTAGTCTGTCCCTTGGATTTTTCTGTTGGCCACTGTCAGAAGAGGGTACCATCTAGCTGGACCTCCAATCTCATGCTGTTTAAGAGACAGAACTGAAACTAATGAAATCATTAGTTAAACTAAATAACTGAAAGCTTCTGGAGACCGACACAGATGTATTAAAGTTACTGTTTTCATGTAAGAGAGTTACATACTAGGAATGCTGTAGATTGAAACTACAAGATACTACTCAAGTTAATTTCTTTAAATGTATATTTTAATGTCTGTTTATCTCCTGAATTTGTGTCAAAGGCATAAAATACATGTGTCTTATATTAACTTTCCCTTTCTCGGATTGAATTTCTTCAGATTGTTTTAAATCTTGAATAAGTGGTTCTGGGGAGGTTTGCATGACAAAAATCAAAGGCTGTAAATTGCTTGTGGCATGTTGCTTCGCTATGAAGGCTGGAGATAAGGCAAGAAATATAAATCATTAACAGTATTTTGGCTGTTTAATTTTGTGATACTATCGCTCATACGCCCAGAAGATAAGACGGCAACTTTTTGTTCTTCTAGATCAGGTCTATTTTTGTTGGGATTTTTTTGTGTACCATACAGTCTGACTTCTTTACTCTTGGGGGGTGGGTGGGGAGGAGCTATGTTATGTCCTCTGAATGTTGCTGTTGTTCATATCAGGGGTTACAGTTTAAGAAAGTTTTCAAGTTTCCACTTCAAAGCTATCCATTATTAAGCTAAGGTAGACACATTGACACTGGGGGTATCTGTTTAACAGGGGCATATTGTACTCATTTCAGATGCTTCAGGATAGATACACGAGCTACCAAGATCAGTGTTTTTTATTTACCTGCAACTTAGATCAATTATTTGGCATCCCTTTGGTAAGTTTAATTTAATAGATGTCATTCACATCTCAGAATCTGTTAAGAGACACTTTGCATTCAGTGCTCACTACATGTAACTGAGACTTAACGCTGATTTATCTACTTAATCCTATAGATTGTGAGTATCTTGGATAAACATAGGTTGTATTGTAGAATGGTGGGAGAAGAATACCAACAGATGTTATCACTATGCAGGTGAAGTTTCACTGCTTTAATGTAGAATAAAAATATGTGAAAATGACCACAAAGAACTAGTCTCAATGTCCTCAGTCTTTGGAAGGATTTGATGAGCAAGGATATATTAATAAAACTCTAAAGCTACTTGTGGTTGCCTAACTAATGATTACAGTTCTTTAAGAGTGGTTTCTTATTAAGCTACATAAGTTGTTTACCAAGAAAGTGCAGTCACAGCCTTGTTGTGTATGAGGAAAATGGAAGTGAAGAAAAAGTTCTTGTCAAGGCAAAGTCTAGTGAGATACAAGGGTGAAATCCAGCTCTTGAAAGCGGCCTACAAGCTCTTTCTATTATTGCCCAAATCTTCTTGAATCTGAAGTTGGTAGGTTAAACTATAAAGTAACTGTAAGTTTTCTTAAGTTCTCTTCATGGATTTATTTTAAAAAATTTGTTTCCCTCTCTCTTCCTGTGTTGAGACTTCTGTGACTACTTGTACAGCTGCAGTTTTGCATGTTTTTCTATAGGCAATGACATCTTAATAAAAAAAATGTATTTGTTATAAACAAGCTGATACAAAATTATTTCTTCCTGCAAGTGGAGCTTTGTCTAAAATTACGCAGACTAGACCATACACTATAGGTCTCCTTTTGCACAGTTGGAAGTAAATCAACAATTCTTTACCTTCAAGCTATTCAGGATGCAATGTGGTTTTGAATGTCCTTTGGTTTTTCCTGTCAACAACAGTTACATGTAGCACTAACATGCTACAACTTCAAATGTTAAAACAGCTCTTATTAAATGTTAATGTAGCATTTCTTCTGCAACACAGAATAAATTTACTTGCTCAGTTTCCAGTGGTACCATGCAGATGTAGAAAGGCTTTATGCATCTATGTGCTGTGTAGAAGTAGGCAGATGTGGGATGGTATTCCTCCTGAAGCTCTGGCATTTTATCATAAATCATAGTAATAGATATGATTATGCACTACTTACTTCAGTATCTGTGTTGTTATGGATCACTTGGAATGTAGTAAGCTGCCTCCTTTTCTGTATAAACATTTTTGTGCAAACCTGAGGTGAAGAGGAAGAAATACAAATCATTAATGATATTTTGGCAGCTTAATTTTGTGATACTATCACTCATATGCCCAGAAGATAAAACTTTTTTGTTCTTCTAGATTAGGTCTGTTATTTTGTGCTGGGATATTTTGTGTAACATACAGCAAAATAAGGAAACAGCCACTGTTTCACTCAAAGCTGGATGTTAATCATCTCTTCTTAATTTATAGCTAACTTGATGAGGGCTAACTCAGAAGAAGTCAGGTGGATTTGTTCAGCAAAAGTAACATGGTTTTTCTAGATGTGCTTTAAAGCAATCCTTGAAAAAATAAAAAAGTATTTAAAGTATTTTAAGAATCTTGGAAGGCAAAAGAACCATATACGTTGGTGGATTCCAAATGACAATGTAATTCTGTAGGCATGATGCTCATGCTTATGGTGGAATAAGCATTTTATAAGCTTGGGGTTCGAGGCCCATGCTTTGGTAGTGTTGTAAAAGGCATACATGGTACAGAATATGTGTCATGGAGAGATGAATTACTGTGAAAGGCTATGCTTTATTTTGGTTCGGTTTTGTCTTTGGTTTGTGGGTTGGTTTTGTGGCCTTTTTTTTGTTGGTTTTGTTTTGGGTTTTGTTTTGGTTTGGTTATTTTGTTTGGGTTTGGTTTGGTTTGGTTTATCTTGAATTAGTCTTAATGGTGGCAAATACCAGACTTCTGTTATCTCCAAGCAGTTGTATTTACTTTAAATCATAAAAGCTTCTGAAAGCTGCAGATAGTTAAAAAGGACCTAGGTCATAAAATGAAGGTGGTGTATTGTGTAATAGCTGATCGGATACTGTCTTGAAGACTGCAAATCAGAATTATTTGAATGCTCTTAAACACAAATTTAGACATTATTTTTTTTTAATTCTCCTGAGTAATGCTTCTACTAATTCAACTTGTGAATTAGATGTCACCTCTGAAATACAACTAAATGCTTAATCAAAAGCTTATGTCACCTGGGGCATCTTGAAGAAAACTGAGCTGATATTATCCATGGCACTTCCTCTTGAGATACTTCTGGAAATTCTTGGCTTCAGTGACATAGCTCAGCTGTAAGAATTTTTCAAAAGGAGAGACACTTGTAGTTCTAAATGAGATCACATATGATGAGACCTGTTCTTAAACATGTTGGCTTTTTCTTTCTTCCTTCCTTGCCTTAGGATTAGAAGAGGGTGGGTTGGCTAATGTTTCATTCTCATAAGATCTGAGTCTCTTACAAGGATTTAATCTTTTTCTGTGTCACTATAATGATGAAAACCAATCTCTTCTATGGATAGGATTTCTTTAGTTGCAAGAGTTACTAATAATGTAATCAGTCACAGTGATCTTTCTATTAATACGAACTTTCTGAATGGGGCAGTTAAAATTCTCTGGTTATGTTATCTTAATAAGGTATTCTGTTTCTTTTTCTTCTAGGCTATTTACTTTCTAGAAGAGAGGGTCAAGCAGGATCCCCTGAAAAGCCATTATCTGATCTGGGTCGTCTCTCATACTTGGCTTACTGGAAAAGCGTCATTTTAGAATACCTTAACTGCCACCATGAAAAACAAATCAGCATCAAAGGAATGAGTCGAGCTACTGGAATGTGTCCACATGATATTGCCACAACCCTGCAGCAACATAGCATGATAGATAAAAGAGAAGATAGGTCAGTGAATTTTGTAAAAAAATTTTAAAATACTGAGACAAAACACTCAATTTCTCTACTTAGAGCTATTTCATGTCAAAAATGTCTGTGTAAAATTCTGACTTGAAAATGAATGATAACCATCTCACTGAAGAACTCAGTACAGCCGGGTCTTCTTAATGGGCCAGCTTGGAATATTTTCAGTGAAGAATTTTGTTTTCATTCAGTATCATCTTGTGCAAGTACAATTCCTGAACCTTGCTTTGCCTCTCTCTTGCTTTGAATACCAGTGAGGGACAAAAATGGGTTTGTGGGTATCACACTCTCCACACATTTCTATCATTGCTGAATTTGCACAAACCATGTGATCAGATCAGTTCTGTGTGAAGTCCTCCTGTCCAAGGTACTGGGAATGCAAGTTTGTATTTAATGTTATAATCATTGTTGAAAGTGCACTTGGAAGGTGAGTTCCTCTTTTGTGAATATTTCTTCATGATCATGACTGCTATTTTAGACTTCAAGTGAGTTGGTTTTGTTTGATCTCTTTCTTTTTGTAAAGATGTCTTAAATGACTTTCAATGATGTCTTTGTTTTTGAAGAGCCTCTTAATTATTTCAGGATATTCCAGTCAGAGAAACTTTATAATTAAGCAAACTTACCTTACAAACAGTGGGTTGCCAAAAATTAAAATGAAGATCAGGAGTAGCTTAGCCTCAGTAACTTGGCCATACACTGGCATTAGTATTCAAAACTACATTATGCAAGTCATCAAAAAGGGGATTGGCTTACAAGATAGTGTTAATTAGAGTAGTAAGAGGCATACTGTCATTGTGTTTAAATACCAACTTTCTGAGGTGCTTTATTTATGGACAACCTGATAGGACAAATGCATTTTCAAGGAGAATCGAATATGTATTCATTACTTAAATGCAGCTTTGTCACAAATTATTATAGGCCCTGAATACTGACACCCACTTAAAAAATAATGTGTTGGTTTTTTTTAATCTACAGAATTCAAAATATTTATGAACAAGGTCAGTTAGTCTTTTTTTTTGCAGGTAGTAAAGCTTAGACAGGGACATAAACTGACCTGGCTAACAGTATCCAGAAGGTCTGTGGCTGAGCCAGGAAAAGAGGTCACATCTTTGAAATTCCTGCCAAGCACTTACCTTGGCAATTGGGTATGGCTTCTTATGATTTCCTACATATTGTTATTCTTCCTCACAGATAATGAAGTAGAAGTTGGTCACAATTCTGTGGAAAGGGTTCATCTGGATCTGATTTTTTTCTTTAAAGCATGCTCTCAGTGAAAAGCAATGTTGTCACTTAACCTACCTTATCTTGTCAGTATTTGAAATCCTTGCTAAAAAAAACCCAATGTGTCTTTGGTTGTCTAGAATTGTATAGTTCTTTGGAACAGGAGACTTCGGTGGGATATTTGCTAGGATATTAGTATACTATTCTATCGTGTTAGTCTTCACCTACTTGTGATATGCTACTTCATACCATAGTCATTAGGAAGTTTTCTCCTGCATCAGCATAGGACTAAGGTACACTTCTGTGCTTCAGTAGAAAACTTACATTTCTAACTTGCTTTCTTATCCAGTTAGCTGCCATATTCAGATCTTCCTTAACAACTTTCTCACTCTTTACTTGATGATCCATGGTGTTTTCTATTTATGTTTGTATGTTGTATTAAAATTGGACATTCTCCCGGTAGTCGCTGAGGAGCCAACATTTAACCTCTTGCATGGTTTTAGAGTAGTAAACTATACTACTACTTTTACTTTATTTTCCTCTCTGTTGCCCTATTGCTGTTTAGCATTGAGCTTTCACTTCATAAACTGTTTCCTCACTTCTTAGTAAACGATGAGTAGTATAAGCATGTTATCTATGTGTATCAGCTAACATTTTTAATTTGACATTATCTATTTAACCATCTGTTTTCACAGGTTACTGTGCAAAAGGATTTAAACTGTAGGAAGGTTGTAGTAGGTGATCACTTTGTAAAATAAATTACTGTTCATTGGATTGTAGATTTGTAATAATTAGAAGGGAGAAGCTGATTTCAAGTCATATGGAGAAACTGAAAGCAAATCCACGTATCAATGAAGTAGATCCTGAAAGCTTGAGATGGACTCCTTTGTTAGTTTCTAATGCTGCAGTTTCTGAAGAAGAGAGAGAAGCAGAAAAGGAGGTAATAGCAGAAACTTCGTACTCTGAATTTCCTTTTCCTTTCCCTTTCATGGCTATGAGTATTCAACATTAGGCTGTCTTAAATAGAGCAGTTTTACCTTTGACCCCTGCTTAATGGCAGAGGATACTGACATTATTGTAAAGCACAATTTTTGGAAGCTATGCAGCAAGACATGGTAACTTTGGGGGGATGAATATGAAAACTTAAAACATGAATCACTTGTCATGGATCTGTATTTACCACTCTTGAGGTAGTCCAAGAGCATATAATCAGATCAAATTTGGTGCAGAGCTCAGGGGCTGCAGTGTCAATCGATTCTTTGTGTTATGAACTTGCTCAAAGTGATCCATGTCAGTGGGCATGTAATGTAGTGCTAAAGGACTTAAATCAATTCACTGCATCATTAGTAGTGCTAAATATCCCATGAAATGCAATCTTCTTTGGTTTGTTATCCTAACTGTTGTGAAAGAGCTACTAGATGATTCAGCTGAAATGTTGTTGCTAGGTTAGCCAGCAGTGCTAATCAGGGTTGACTTATTGTAACTCTTTAGCTGAACGTGAAGGATATGGCTAAGTAAATGCTGTTTCAGTGATCCATTATTTTAACCTCAACCCTTCAGGCTGAGCGTCTGATGGAACAAGCTAGCTGCTGGGAAAAGGAAGAGCAAGAAATATTCTCCACAAGAACTAATAGTAGGCAATCACCTGCAAAAGTACAATCTAAAAATAAATATTTGCGATCTCCAGAAAGTGTGGCAGTGGTGGGAGAGCGAGGGCAATCCACAGAGCAATCTAAAGAAAGCAGCGAGGAGGATGGCGGGGATGAGAATCAGCAGAGTTCGCCTCCCCGGCTGACAAAGCCACAGTCACTGGCCATAAAAAGAAAGGTGTGTTTCTTCAATGGTTTGGTTTATAAAGTCTTTAATTTCTGATTTCAATCAACTTGTTATCATCAAAATAACATTCTGGTTTATTGCAAACACTTACTAAGCCGTTTTAATCCTTTGTTTATTGTTTGGACACTGAGCAACTCCTGTCTTCTGGTTTTTTTTTTCCCCCCTCCCCCCAGTTTTCTATTTTCTGAATTTTTCACAGAACTGTAAAAGACTAGTAACACCAAAAAAAAAAAAAAAATCAGAATTTCCTGTTAATTTTTAAACTAATGATTGCCCTCTGCTGTTTGACTTCAGTATTGGTTCAGTACTTTAATGGTTCTTCCTTTTTTGAGTTTAAGATGGAGACCATGTTGTGGGGTTTGTCTCTTTATTGGTTTTAATATAGGAACTATTTGAAGGGGAATACTGTTTTTCGAAAGCAAATACAGTTAAAATATAAGGGTTCTTTTAAGCCATATTCTTCTAATTTACAAGAAATTTAAATGCTAAATTCTGGTTACTGCTGTGTTTACATAATTCTTAATTTCATTGAAAAATCAACTATTTGAATGGTTTAAATTAGTAAAGTAAGCATCCCAAAATTTTAAAGCGCTCAGTTGAGTATAGGTGCCTCGGGTTGAGAATTAAGGAATTGAAGTATCCCTTTGTTTATACTTCAGATGAGCAAACTTTCAAGTAACTATAAATCTGTAAGAATGCATAATAGAAATACAAACTGCTAAACAGTGTTTTCTTTATAGCAGCCAACTGTAGGATTCTTTTACTGTATTGTTGAGACCCATGTGAAGCTCGAGGTACAATTCCTTTGCTGTTACTTATTTTTTTTAAGTACATACTTCTAAAATAGCAGAAACCAGAAATTTAGAAGATTAAACTTTGATACTTGGGAATATTGTTGTGGAATTCTAAATCTACATAGGAAAAAATGTGTGAGTACAATTGATGTAATATTGCTATGAATATTATTTGACAGAAGAAGGTAAAAGTCACTCTAATATGAAGAATATTCTAGTCTTAATTTTCACCTGCAGAAAGGATTGTGTGCACATATAGGTACATAGCTATTTCAACTGTTTCAGTGTTTTACTTTCATATTCTGTCTACACTTGAATTTGCTGCAGCATAAGGGTTTTTTTTAAGAAATAAATAGATAATTGTAAACTAATTTTACAGTATTTTATTTGTGTCCAGAGTCAGCTAACAAGCAGGAATGTAGGAAGAGTTATATTTGTGGAATTATTTTTCAGAGACCATTCCTACTGAAAAAGAAAAGGGGCCGTAAGCGCAGAAGGATTAATAGCAGCGTAACAACAGAGACAATTTCTGAAACAACAGAGGTGTTGAATGAGCCGTTTGATAACTCAGATGAAGAGCGTCCCATGCCGCAGCTCGAACCTACCTGTGAGATGGATGGGGAAGATGATGACTTGAAGCCTGTGATTAGAAAAACTTTTGAGTATCAACCTGGGCAGCAGAAACAGGAGAAGGAGGAGGAGGAAGAGCAGAACAAGGAGGATAAAGATATTCGTTGTTACAGGAGTGATGACAGTAGTACAAGTAAGCTGAAAATGTTCTTATATCTTCACAATACTAATTTGTCGGGTAGCCTTCAAAGGAAGTGTTTATCTTTGTCATAAACAGAGAACATTTTAATGAGCTGTATTTAGCCATTTTGGTATTAAAATCTTTAAATCTTAATGCCTTCTGCTTACAGGTGTTACTGCAGCCGTTAATCTTGTGTAGTTTATTAGAATTCAGGAGTAGCTTCAGATTTTTTTTGTTTGTTTCTATTGTGTTTACTACTTTTGTTGTTCCTGACACATTAATATTATAATCTGTTATTTCTGTGTTCAGAAGACAAATGTTTTTCGAGTCTGAAGCACTGCAGTCCTTGTCACGTTGCCAAAAGCAACTTTTATGTCCCTACAACAGGGCATTTCATACTCAACACAGTAGGGTATTGCTGGAATATTGTCTAATACTGGTTTTGTATCCTTGGTAAAGGATACAGGCAAAAAGTAAGATTTTATTTACACCAATATCTTTCTATTTGGCGCTACTGGTAATTCAATGAAATGTTTGTTGTTTCTGGGGCACAGGATGTCCTCGGTACTAGGGTCCCTATTTTTTTTCCCCACAAAAGGGAAGAATAGTTTTAACTATGTTCTTTCAGAGCTGCTTACCTCGTTTAATTTCAAGGATATTTCCTGGCAGAAAAAGCTAATGAATGGATAATGAAACTATTAATGAGCTATTCTGAACGTCTACTCATTCCTTGACCTCCTGGCTCTCAAATACACTTAGAAGTATTAATTTCAGAATGAATGAAAGGATTCTCATGTCTATATATCTTTCTCTAAGAAGCCAGTGGGTACTATTTTAGCATTTTCACAATTATGTGGGAAGTTTAATCTTTGGGGGATCACACACTGATTTCTATTTTAAACAGCTTCAGTGCAAGTAGAGCAGCCATGCTTAAAAATGTCAGTACTGTTACAAACCATTGCACAGGTACATTAGAATATTACTGCTTTTTCCTGCTTCTCAACAGAAATTAATTAAACTAACAGTAGCAAATTCAGAGTGTTCCAGCTACGTCCCAGTGGTCAGGTTTGTACTGCATTAACTAAACTGATATTTTGTATTTGTCCATGGACCATGTCATCGCACTAATTGACTGTGTAGGAGTGTTACAACACTGTAGTGAGGCTCAGCTTGGCAAAGTATCACTGACGCCATTACTCTCCGAAGTGCAGCATGTTATATCCTGAAAATTCTCCCTTTTTCTGGTGTATGTAAAAGTGGTATCTGGGGAGAAAGGAGAGGAGTGAATGTATTTGGGTAGGTTTTTATAGTCGATGGATTAATCCAGTGTTCTGACGCACTTCGTGTTTGATTTCAATTATCTTTCGCCTTTTGTCATGTATTGTGAGCTGTGACACGATGGCCACAAGAAAATACTAGAATGAGCCACTTCTTTTCAATGTAGTACTAAAGCATCATTATGTGCTTACTATGGCTTGTCCTTCAGAATGGCCAAAGAGGAAACTACAGACTCTTAATACTTTTTAAAAAGATGAGTATTCATGAGATTTATGTCTCTGGAAAGCGGTGGCGTACCGCTATTTGAAAAGCAAAGGTTGATAATCAAATATTTGGACAGTACTTTTGCTTTAGTTTACATGTCACGCGATTTAAATCTCTGGGATTCTTCCAGCGGTGGTAACTGTTAAAAGGCCATCAAACAAGAACAGCCTCATCTACCTGTGTGTGTTTGACCTGTAGATACTATGTGTGTTTGAGCTATAGATACTATGTCATTCTACTGTGGTTTGAGATCTGTTTATAACTCTTGTTCCAGAGTTTCTTAATATATTTTGAATTTACTTTTGCATTTATGTTTGAAAATATTGATTAGTTTGTACAAGCTAAGACTTCTCTTTTGTCTCTATTGTCTCCCAAAGATAATACAGAAGATGTAGCTGTGTTGGAAGAAAGCACTAAAGACAATCTTGAACCTTTAAAGAGTAAGCAGGGTTGGCCCAAAGGACTTAAGCGTGGTCCATCTAAATGGAGGCAAAGCAAAGAAAGAAAGCCAGGCTTTAAGCTTAATTTATACACTCCACCCGAGACTCCTATGGAGCCTGACTATCAGGTGCTGGTGGAGGAACAAAAGGAAGTAGCTGAAGACAAATCCTGCTCAGTTCCTGCTGTTACAGAGGAAGCAATTAAAGAGCCTGTTGAAGTATTACCACCACCAGATGATGAGGTAAAAGAGGTAGAACCTCAATCTCTGCATCCACCCAGTGAACCTTTTGAAAAACAAGGAAATGATACCATGAAACCTGGGGAAGAAGAAAGGAATGCAGAAGATGGTGAAATCAGTTCAAAAGATCAAGAAAAAGACAAGTCAGAAGAGGTGTTTCTACAAAAAGAGGAGTCTGTGCATTTGGATGATCAGGAGGAGGAGGAGGAGGAGGATGAAGAACCTTCTCACAATGAGGATCATGATGCAGATGATGAGGATGATAGCCACATGGATTCAACAGAAGTGGAGAAGGAGGAATTACCTGGTGAAGCTTTCAAAGAAATGTTGGAAACACAGCAATCTTTTTTAGACGTAAATGTTCAAACTGGTAATTCAAATCAGGAGGACTTAATGGATTGTGGTGATGACCTTCCAGCTGATGAGTGTGAAAGTGGCCAGAAAGAACTTACTACAGATTCAGACCCGGTTCCTGAATCTGATGATGATCATACAGATAACATCCAAGACCAAAAAGCTGGTGAAGAATTACATTCCAATTTCAAGGGAGAGGGTACTGAGACCATGGAAATAGATTCAGAGACGGTTCAAGCGGTACAGTCTCTAACCCAAGAAGCAAGTGAACACGAAGATACGTTTCAGGACTGTGCAGAGACTCAAGAGGCCTGTAGAAGTTTGCAAAACTATGCCCATAATGACCAAAGTCCCCAGATGACCACACTGGATGATTGTCAGCAGTCTGACCACAGTAGCCCAGTTTCGTCTGTACATTCTCATCCCAGTCAGTCAGTCCGTTCTGTTAATAGTCCAAATGTTGCTCCTTTAGAGAACAGCTATGCTCAGATCAGCCCAGATCAAAGTGCCATTTCTGTGCCATCTCTACAGAACATGGAGACCAGCCCCATGATGGATGTTCCCTCAGTTTCTGATCATTCTCAACAAGTTGTGGACAGCGGATTTAGTGACTTAGGGAGCATTGAGAGCACAACAGAAAACTATGAAAACCCAAGCAGCTATGATTCTACAATGGGTAGTAGCATCTGTGGAAACAACACTTCTCAAAACAGTTGCTCGTACAGTAGCCTTACATCTAGTAACCTAACACAGAGTAGCTGTGCAGTGACCCAGCAGATGTCTAACGTGAATGGAAGCTGCAGTATGATGCAACAAACAAACATCAATTCTCCTCCCACATGTAATGTAAAATCTCCCCAAGGTTGTGTTGTTGAAAGGCCTCCAAGCAGCAACCAACAGTTATCCCAGTGCAGCATGGCCACTAATTTTACACCACCTATGCAGTTAACAGAAATCCCCGAGACTGGCAATGCCAACATTGGCTTATATGAAAGAATGGGGCAGAGTGAATTTGGAGCAGGGCATTACTCACAGCCATCTGCCACGTTCAGCCTTGCCAAACTGCAACAGTTAACTAACACACTTATGGATCATTCTTTGCCTTACAGCCATTCAGCTGCTGTAACTTCCTATGCAAACAGTGCCTCTTTGTCCACCCCCTTAAGTAATACAGGGCTTGTTCAGCTTTCTCAGTCTCCACATGCTGTTCCTGGAGGACCCCAAGCACAGGCTACCATGACCCCTCCCCCCAACCTTACTCCTCCTCCCATGAATTTACCACCTCCCCTTTTGCAGCGTAATATGACTTCATCAAATATCGGAATATCCCACACCCAAAGACTGCAGACTCAGATGGCCGGCAAAGGTCATGTTTCCGTAAGAACCAAATCCACACCTCTGCCACCTGCTGCTGCAGCCCACCAGCCACAAATTTATGGGCGTGCTTCACAGACTGTGGCCATGCAAGGGCCCACGCGGACCTTGACAATGCAGCGTGGTATGAACATGAGTGTAAATTTGATGCCAGCCCCAGCTTATAATGTCAATTCAGTGAATATGAATATGAATACCCTTAATGCTATGAATGGTTATAGTATGTCCCAGCCAATGATGAATAGTGGATATCACAGTAATCATGGGTATATGAATCAAACTCCCCAGTACCCTATGCAGATGCAGATGGGGATGATGGGAACTCAGCCATATGCACAGCAACCAATGCAGACAGCACCCCACAGTAACATGATGTACACTCCTCCGGGGCATCATGGCTACATGAATACAGGCATGTCTAAACAGTCTCTTAATGGATCCTACATGAGAAGGTAGGCCCTTTGGAGAGACAGACTACCAAACTGGCATATTGGATTGATCTGCACAAATAATCTTTTGGAGAGTACGATTTCAAAACCAGCATTGGTGTGAATGCAAAAACATTTGTTGGCACCATTTAAAAGCTGTATGCAGCAGAAAGCCTTATACAAGTTTGGGTTTTTTTTCCTTTCTTTCTTTTTTTTTTTTTATTAATTTTGGGCTTTTTGTGTTGTTTTGGGTTTTTTTGGTTGGTCGGTTTTTTAAACTTTGTGGGTAATAACTTTTTTCTTTGGGGGAAATTAGGTGATTTTCCATTTTATGTTTATTTCACTGAGCTTGAAGTTCTCTGGAAAGGAAGAACTCTTTCTATGAACTGCAATTACACAGCAGCTGATGGTTCAGAGCCATTTTATGTGCCTGCTCCCATTAAAAATGTGGATAAATAGACTCCAAAACTATCAGACAGTACTGGATCGTGAGCTTTTTCTCTCTCCTTTCCCCACATGTAAATGCCTTTTAGCAGTTCTTTTATTGTATTATTTTGTTTCTGAAGGTGACACTTCTGCATGCCGCTAATGTCTTTGTTAGTGACAGTGCATTTTGTAGTACTGTACAAGTGTTGTGCTTAACAGTAAGCCATTTCTTAATTTTTTTGCCTTGATTAGGTTACCCTAGTTTGTGGGGTAAAAAAACAGAACTATATTTTTGTTAATTATAAAACTTGTAAAAAATAATAAAAAAAAAAAAACTGCAAAAGCTATTCACATTTTGGTTAGTTCAAAGGGTTTTATTGTTGTATGTTTAGTGTAAAGTTGAGACTATTTTCCATTTTTGTGACCAGTTTCTTTGGGCTGGGATAGGAAAAAAGGCAGCTTTCTGTTTTATAAATACTGTTATGTTTTTTTGTTGATTGAAACATCTCAGTGTTTATTTGTCAAGTTTTGAAACATTTTCATATATGTCCAAATACTTGGCAGGATTTAAAAAAAAAAAAAAAAAGTAGTGAATTTGGTGTAAAGTTGCTATTTTATGGAAATGCCTCTAACTTTACATTTTCATTCCATCTGTAGATTTTTCTATCTTTATAAAATATTGGAGTTATTTTTTAAGGGAAAAAATAGAGCAGTAGCGTGTGAATAGCTCAAACTAAGCTTACAGATCGCATGTAAAAAGGCAAAAGTTATTTGTGTCTGTTTATATTGCTTCCTTTTTTTGTAGCCTTTGTACCTGTACAGAGTGACTGTAAGGGCCGAACAGAAGAGGCTTGATACATGTAAAAATAGGACCCAGTGACACTCTTGTATTTATCTGTTATCTTTTTAGTCAGTCACTTAAAAAAAAAAAATACACAAATACCCACCCAAGAAACAAAAATAAAAACTGCAAAAAAACAACACCCCCCCCAGCTGTACATTTTAACATAAAATAAATTATGATGAGCCATTTTTAGCCTCTTGTGTCTTGTCATAGTTTGATGTTGCATGGGAATTACCTCCTGAAATGTTTGTTACAGTGCTCTCACATGCTTCATCTAAAGCCCATTAAAGGTGATGGGGTTTGGATTCAGGTGTTAGAGCCTGAGTGTAGGTTACTTACCATAATTGCATACACCTTGTGGAAATGAAGAGTATCTAAGATTATTTTTTTAAATAATCTTAATAAAATATTGAATAAATATGTATTTAATACATTACAAGGTTGTCAATATTTCATGTATAAAACCTTTCCTTTAGTAAATGTTTATATATAATGTAAAAGGGCATATGATGGTAATGGCCATGGTGTTTGAACTGTATCTTCATAGAACTGTAATCTCTTCCTTTGTTGTTGTTGCTGGGTTAAAGACAATGCAAATCTTGTGTTGAACCTCTGAGTTCTGTGTATATGCATGCATACGTGCACACACTAACACATACACATATACGAACACTTGTAATCTAGCAATAGGTCTGTAAAAATCAAGAAGGCTGTCTATACATGGAGCTCATGAGTGTACCAGGTTTCAGTTGGGTGCATGTGACTCTACACCAGAAACAATCCTTGTAAGAATTTTTCAGAATGCTTCTGTGGGGAATGTTGCCACTGAATCCCCCCTCTAGCCTACTGAAGCTGCAGGAAGCTTGCTAGCTAAGGTGGAAGGATTGGTCATCTTGACTGAAAACTCTCTGTTCCTATTCTAGTATATAAAGTGGCTTTATAAGTGACATTTTATATGCTTAAAAGTCAGAGAAATGTGTATTTCTCTAAATAAAACCCTTAAAGTGTGTGGTGTTGGCAAAACAAGGAATTGATACTCTAGATTTATGTGCATAACCTGTTCACTCTTAATATAATGGAGAGCAGTCTAAAAGAGTAGATCTGAATGGGAGCAAAAATTGCTGGTCAAATGGTAATTTGGAGTAACTTGTGTTGTGCGGGAGTTCAGAATACCTAATAAGGAGAGCACAATGCAACAGAGATCTTTGTTAATGCACTTACACTGTCAGATTTGCTTTTTGAAGGCAGAGAGTATTCACAGTACTTAAACTGTATGGGAGTTCATCTTCACAAGGTCACTGTCACCTTTTTTTATGCTTAGGAAAAGGGAAGTTGAACTCAACAGAGTTAACATGCAGCCTTCAAGTGTGTATACCTAGGGCCTTGTATCTTTGTTGAATAATTGCAGCTCAATATAGAACTATATTTTGTGATTTGTTTTCATTTGTCTTTATCCACTGCTGTTTAGGTTCGGGTTTTGAAGCCTGTAACATACAGGCAAATCAGACCGTCTTACCATTTCAGTATGTGCTAACCTGAGACAGAGCATCCTGACTCCAGAATATTGCTAAAATTCTGTATTTGCAATATATGGATTAAAAATTGGGTGGAAAATGATCTACTCTTTGTGCACAACAGGCAAGTTTCCAGTATTATTTTTCTATTTTAGAACTTAATTTGTTTCAGGAGTACATATAGCTATCCTACATTTTTGCTCGTAGTGACTATTTAGCTATGAATTGTACTGCACTAAAACTTATGTTTTATAAGAAGGCTGTCTTTTGCCTGACAGATATACCTGTTCTGTGTATTGTCTGCACATCGCAGTGTCAGTTTTGACTGTGTCCTCTAACACCATCCCTGCTGGGAATTAGCTCTTTCTTTTAGTGTCTCAAAAAGAATTCTTCAGAGTTGCAGTAGATGATTCTTGTGAAACCCAGGAGGTTTCCCTGCCCATACAATGTTAAGATTTGGGTTTAACAAATGTAATAGTGACTTTCAAGAAGGCCATAAATTTGCCTCATTCTGCGTGTGCATGGCTTGCAGGTGTGGCTTGTAGGTGAAATTGGTGCTGCTACTGAGGTTGGTGCTACTTGGTTGAGTTAGCAACTTGGAAGAATTGCCTGGAAGCTACATCTTACAGAACTTAAGCTTTTTCTGATTTAGCCTAACTGATTCTGGGAGAACAGTAGGAAAAAAAGCTCTGAAGTAGCATGTTTACTTCAGAACTCTTTAACTGGCATAGCTGTACCAGAAGAGTGTTTTGGGCAAGAAGACCTGGTTCTAGGGAAGGCACTTGTCTTCAGAGTAGAACCAACTTGATCTGATAGCTGCTGAATGACATACACCTCTCATTTACTGTCAAAAGCTGAACTCTAGCCCTTTAGCAAAGACCAACTTTTTACAAACTTTCTAAGAAGCTATGTGATACAGTACTTCTAAACATACAAAAGTTTCATGTTCTATGTATTTTAGTTTTATAAGCTATTTAATTTGTCCACAAGACAGCCTAGTTGATGGAAATGAGCTCCATTTATATACAATATGGTAAATATAAAGAATGAGCCTGGCAATTATCTGTAGTCCTGAGGGTGATCCTAATACAGCCTGTTCAGTAGAGATTGACACCTTTAGCAGCAAACAAACTGACTAGTGTAGTAAAGACCTATGACTCTTGTTTTTCTTCCCTTTGCTTTTAATAGTTTCTGGATTTAAAACTAGGCATCTCCAGCATTATTTATGATCTATATAGTCATAGGTCAGCTCTTCCACAGCAAAGCTCTGGGGTATGCATTGATCAGAAGTTGTTCTTTTGAGCGTGGTGGAGTAGGGAAAGAGGTTGTAAGATTATAAGGTAAGATTACAGTTTTGGATTTATCAGAACTTCAGTTGAGTAATTTAAATGCTTGGTAGGTTTTTTCCTGTCTACTAAATAAGAATAAATAAGCTTAATTAAGCCATGTTTAAGGCCTTGAAGTAATATGTGTACAAATACTGGAATATGAGGTTCTATTCATTTAGTTCTTGAGAAATCAGTTTTGTGCTATTTTTCATCTCCATGTAAGAATAGCAGCTCCTAGTTTCTGAGTAGCTTGGAATCCTGTCCATTGGAAATTGTTGGCACTCAGTCAGTGTTACCATATGCCAATTTCCTAATTTCCTATGCAGGACAAAATGGGTGGGAACTACTTAAGAGTTCTAGTATTTTTGTTTTCTGTCTGTCAGTAGTTGGGAGGCTGCTGTTTGAAAGTTCTTATCAGTCTCCACCAAAAGCAGCTGGGTCTTGGGAAATTAAATGGTTTTTCTGTGTATTTTCACAAGTCTCAGGCTGCAAAAAAAAAAAAACCCAAACCCATCTCCAGGCCCAGAAAACCTTCTTCTAATATAGTTTCACATGTAAATGTAAATCAGCTACAAATCCTTGTCCAATTACAGCTGTCATCAAGCTACCATGCAGGATACAAGGAAGAAAACAGCCTGCAACTTGACAGAGGGAAATCCTGGTAAATAACTGTTGTATTTTAGTATATTATTTGGTACAGAATTCCTGTCTGTAAGGCTAATGCTAAGAAACACACTGCTGCCACAAAGGTGAGAGTTCAGCTTTCTCCATCAAGGTAAACTAAAGAGCGGGGCCATGTGTCTGAAAGGCAGGTTTGTTCAGCACAAGGCTGGGAGAGGTGCTGCATGTCTGGATTATAAATGAAATTGCAGTAGATAATCAGGTGTTCTGAAAAGGTGCAGTTGAAGTTATGTGGAAGTAGAGGGAAAGAGTTGAGGGTCCCCATCCAATAATTTTTTTGACTCTTTAAACCAAAGTCAGTTGTCTTCCTTTGAGTTTCCTTTTATTTCCTTTTTTTTTTCTGATCCAGGTGTAGGGATCAGAAATTTGCTCTTCAGAGTTTGTGTACCTCTTGTCATGAATATTATTCATATTGTGATATCTAATTTGGTTTTAAACAGTACTCTAGTTGTGTTTGTTGTGTTCTGCTGTGTCTGAGAATTTGAAGGTAAGGTGTTTATTATATGGATAAATACAAATGATAAACTGAGCGCATTGTGTTATGGGTGCCTGCAGCCTTGGCTACAGTTAGTGTTTGGAGATGAATGATACACTGGGTTTTGGGCCCCAAAGGGAAGTGAAGGAATAGGAAAGCCTTCACACTTGAGATGCTAAGCCTGGAAAGAGCTGCTAATATCTACAAAAAATGGTTTAAAGTTGTGTTCAGCTGTGTTTGGTTTGTAGTGTATACTCACAGTTCTCAGTGCGATGTTTCTGCCCAGTGTTCTGTTGGTTTGGTTTGTTTTTTTTTTTTTTTATAAAGTTACCAGACTTCTACAGTCCATACTGCACCAAAGTTAAAAAAAAAATCTTTGTCAGCTGGTAAAGGCCAAGATTACTTACCTGTGCTTTCAGTGGTGAGGTCATTCCCCTCAGGCACTAAAGCAGTAAATATCTCTTACCTGATACACTGAATTAGGCAAAATTCCAGTGGGGGGGTGATGACTTGATGTTTTTCTGATGTAAAAAGCTAAACATGGGATAATGGTGATCCTCCTCTACAGTATATTTTTAAGAATATCAAATACTGCTGAGGTGGCAAAACTGTCATATCAAAACACAGTACTGATCATTTGTATCAAATACAGTAAATAGAATAAATTTAGGCAGAAAAGTAGATCCAGTGTCCCTGTTTGTGTATTTGGACTACTTCTGTCAACAAATACAATGATTAGCAACTGTATTGGAGCACAATAATGTATTAAGATGACTAAAGTTGAGATAAGGGGAAACATTTGGTAGTAATAAATATAAGCAGTGGTGTCTGGAAACACAGCAGCAGCTTTCTCCTGCTTAGTCAAGTGACTGAGATATTTCTTAAAGGTTTCACCTGTGTCTAGTTATATATAATCCATTATTATTTAGGGGGTTATTAGGCCTGCACAACTTCAGTGTTGAACTTTAGCATTGTGAAGGACATCTTTTTTTAGCTGTTATTTTTTCCCCAAGTACAGGAAAATAAGTCACAACACATTATTTTCTTGGTCTTTTCTTTTGTGTGTGTGGACTAGTAAATTGAATGCTTTATGTATAGGACCCTATAAAATTCAGGCAGTTTAAGCATTTAGGAAGAAGTTAAAACTGAAACTGCTAAAATGTCCTCTGTATGTATCTCCTTGAATTGTTGTCCTTTATAGCTGCTTATGCATCTGACCTCCTCAAGGGCCTTGCATTGTTTTTACTTTGCATGGTCTGCTGCAAAGTCTATTGTGAAGACTGGGCATTTGATCCTCATCTGGAGGCTCTCTAAATACTGTGCAGTCCTAGATTATTACCGTGAAAGAAGAAATGAAGATGCCAGGCAATATCACAAACAGGCAAATTCTTTCAAAATCCTTCAGGACGCTAGGACTAAACAGTTCATCTGTGCTGCTACCGTCTTGGTGGGTTTTTTTCTGCAAATTTTCTTCAGAAACGCCTAGCTCTACTCTTTTAAAGGCCATGTGCTTTGTTAAGGATCAGGATTTTGGGAGTACTTGCCTAGAAGAAGGCTTTCTTTAAATTGTGCTTGCTTTTGTTCTGTAGAAGTTCAGGTTTTTTTTTACAGAAAGTAAAATTTATTTGTTGATGTAACAAAGAATTCTACCAAGGTTGGAACATTTTAAGAAAATGGGTTTTAAATTTGGCTTCACTTCTTTCTCATTTTGACAGTGTTTGAAATGACTTTGTGTTTCCTTCCAAATAACAAATGATCCTTGTGACAGTGTAATTAACTCCAACTTCCCCTCCCTTCCTTTTATGGGGTTTCTTTTCCAGTAGCACAGCCCTGCCAGGAGCAATACTAGATCGAGATGCTGTTCTCATCGTCCTCAGATGGTAGACTGTTTTTGGTGTTCCTCCTCTGCAGTGCCAACTCTATGTCCAGTTCTCTCAGCTGCTTCAAGAAGCCCCGGTTTGGCAGGATGCACCGGTGTCTTGATACTTGCTCAATGGCATCTACTACTGTCATGTTCTTGTAAATCATCAGGTAAGCCAAGACCAATGTGGCTGACCGGCTGCGACCCATAGCACAGTGAACCAGAACCTTGTCTGTGGAAACAAAGAGAAACGATGCAGACTTGACACTGGGCAATTTCTTATTTTGACAGCGAAGGTTTCTGTAGTTGCTCGCTTAGGTGGTTAATTACCCTTATCAGCATTTTTGTAAGGCCCATCTTTTTACAGGTGGGGAAACTGAGGCTGTAAATCCTACTGTGGTAACTGAACACCATCTATGTTGGAGATTACCCTTTTACTCTTAAACCAGTTATCTTTGAGTTTATTTGTGAACAAAGATTGCAGAGAAGGCCTGGGGGGCTGCAGCTTTGCATTAAGTAACAGCAGGCCCTGCTGCGGCCTAATCTTACGTGGCTCACAAGCAGAGCACGTACGTAACTCTAGGTTTGGGCTTAATTACCAAAGCAAAAGGGTGTGGGAGAGTTTGGTATGCTATCAAACCATCCTTCCATGAGGACAAATGGAAGGCATGGAAGTGCCTTTCTCATATAGCTAAGAAGGCTCTTTAAAGACTCAGTGATATATTTGAGGTTGGAGAATAAAAAGGGTCATAGAAGTTAACAGGCATATAACCGGGGCGGGGGGAGAAAGAAACTGTTCTTAAACTGTAGAAAAGCTTTGAAATCTCTGGCTGTCACCCTTTACCCTGTCGTGTTGAACTAAAGTAACATTTCAGCAGCACCACCTCTTGTGAGTATTTTATCTCTTTGCAGTAGTGGCCTATCTTGCATACTGTGAAAGCAGCATCTCTGTTAATAGTTCTCATCTCTGAATAAATGTGTCTCAAGATTTAGCTTTGTGACATTGCTTGGTTGAACTTTGGACTTCAAGAGGCAGAAAAGTCCCTGGCTTCAGGTACTAGCAGGGTTGTAAGCCACAGAGGAACCTTCCCCATTTGCTTTTCTTGGGAAGGTGGAGGAAGAGAAAAGTACTTGGGTTCAGGTCTGATTGACAGGTTTTGAAACACTTCAAAAGATTTTCAAAAATGATTCAAAGCCCTTGAGAAGGGGTCTCACAAAAGGTTGAACTGCTGAAGGAAGTAGATTTGGAGCACTCTCTCTAACACCCTGCTAAGCTGAATTGCCACAGGAAAAAAAAAAATCCTATCAGGGCCAATAATAGTTTATCTCTATAGTCAGCTATGCCTAGTGAGAAGTGTTGGGTGCAAAGCCATGACTCCTGTCTATTAACTCCTTTGATTCCAGGCAGAAGAGGATATCTTGGCGCAAGTATCACTGCTATGTAATGGCTGCATCAACAGCTGCCAGCACTAGAGGATTAATGGTTACAGTCTGCATCCTAATCCCAGCAGATAGTCTTAGAGGCATCTTGGCAAAATTCCAGTCTCTCTGATAACAGAAAGTGCCTCTTCCTCTCCTGGAAAATGATAATCCCTTCTATTATTACCGCAAATATTTGAAACGGATGAAAACTCCCATTTGTTCAGCTCTTCATGCTTCTCGTTAGAGCTTCCCACCTTGTAAATGGGTTGCTGTTGGGGTGATAAAATACATGGCAGTACAAGGAAAGCTTTGCTTTGTGTGGGTGGCAAATGCAAGGGATCTAGGAGAAACTATACAGCTTTATGTTGTCTTAATGAAGGCAAAAAATGGCCGTACAATTTTCTGAATTGCCCTCTGGTTGTAGGGAAGTGAAGTCTGTTCTTTGCTATGTGTGAATACTCAAGATCTGACTGGTGCTATTCTGCAGAGCCGTGTATCAGTGCACAGAGCCAGAGGTCTGCTGAGTGGTGACAGGTACCTGAACTATTTTGGTCACTTGACTGGACTTTGTTTTCTTGACAATCTGTCTAGATGCAGCACTCTGAGAGTCAGGTGGAGTGATTAACGTTGAGGTGTCTCTGGTCAAATGCCTTCAGTCTTTGTATCAGTCTCGTATGTTTCTTCTCACATTGCTTTTGGTTTTATCTCTGTCTAGTGTACTTTTTCCCATGACATCTTCACACGAGAAGAAAATGCTATTCCTCTCTGCTTTACATTCTGAGGAACTAAACCACCAAGGGAATGAATACTAAATCTGTAACATCGTAGGTAATTTAATAACCTCTTAAAATAATGTCTTCCAGGTTAATCAGACCTTGATTTTAAGCTGTCTTATGGTCTGAATTGTATGTTTTGGGAATTCTTTATGCACGGCTGAATGATAACATGCATAACTGTGAACAGCTCGAGTTTGCCTCTAACTGAGCTACTTTCACTGTTCTTAAGTCCATCTGCCCATGTTTAAACTCTGCAGAAACTGCTATGATCAGGGAGTTTCTTCACCATCACAAAGATACTGATGGTTAAGTCAGAATCACTGCATTAGAACTGTGTTTTGACAGCATCCAAGTTGCCAAGATTTCTGGCCTGCTGTAGAAAGAGAGAGGCTTCATTTGCATGACAACTTGTCTCAACACCACTGACTATTGAGCATCTTCCCCGCGAAAAGCCTTGTACTAGGACATCTATTCAATGAATTTGATCACTTCTCTGGCTGAAGGTTACACCCCAAACAAGTGATACAGCCAAAGTAAATGCACTAATACATATCTGGTCACAAAAATCAAAACTTTTGTTCTTTTTCCTCTTCTCCCTTTCTTTGCATTCACTCAGTTGTAATGCAGAGTAACCGAAGAGGATAATTGTGTTACTGATCAAAAAAGTATTTAGCACTGAAGATCCATGTCAGTACCACTAGAGATAGATGCTTGGTTAGTTACTATAAAATCCTGGTTAGGAATCTAGATGCTTTTTGTCAGTCAGGAAGATGCACATAAATAGTCCTTCTATGCACTCAAAATACAGAGCACCTTTCTACACTAGATGACAATCACAAATAATGTATTTATGTTGGAGGAGAGCACGAGTTACTTGTCTCTAGTCTTTTCTCTTGTAAGTCTGGGAGACATCAGTCTACTCTTTAGCTTCTGGAGTCATTCTGTTGTTCTGTAAATGTGTATTGGAAAGCTATTGTCCTGCATTCAACCTCAGTGTCTTGAGCATGCATATGTGCCTTTCTGCTTGTATTTGTCTGGGACTGGAGATGTACATTTAGTGTACTTTTCCCTCATGAGAAGGTTAAGAGCTTGCTCTTTTTCTTCGAGTATTCCAGTAATTCTTTATTTTATAGCTCTCCATCAGAAGTAATCCTAACTATCTTGGTTAAAAAATGTGAATGTGGCAGGCAGTGCACAGCTACAGAAATGGTTGAAGCTATAGTATCTACTTAAGTGCAGATTTTTTTTTGTTTTGTAGAAGTTCATCCAGTCACTCTTACTTGATTGTGTGTTTCAGTGCTGGACTGATGTTTGATATGGTCTGAGAATTTCCTGGATTTTGATGTGGCTTTGAAACTAAAAGGTTAATACTTGCCCCACACAGCCCCATCCCATCCTTCCCTGCCCCAGTATTTATTGGGATGCAAGGGGTTTAGGTTTTTTTTTTTTAGCCTTTGTGGCTTCCTTGTGCTTGTTTCTTTACCTCAGTGGAGCAGACAAAGGTCTTACAGGAACAGAAGGGTAGTGGGAGTGAGGAAGTCTGCATTCCTTATTTCAGCTACTCCAGTCTAATACTGACCTCTGGCCTCCAGCCATGACTAGACATAGGTGTGTGGTAGTTATCCAAAGGCAGTGTTTCAGACATACTTTTTTTGAGATGCCAGTTACCTTTCTTCACAAGCAAGCAAGATCCTGAAGCAGTTTCTGCTGCTATTAGGGCTTTGATTTTTAAAACTGAACTGCTTTCAAGACTTTCCCCTGAATAAGGGAAAGGACTGTTGTGACAGACTGTATTTGCTGAAAGGGTAAAATTGTAAAGACCTAGATGGCTACTGGGGGCAAGCCAGGTAGTAGCTGGCTACAGCTGAGCTAGAGTCAGGAACAGAAGCTGACACAAGGCTAGAAACTTGTTATGTGACCCTCTGATATTAAGGTCTTTGTAGGTCAGCAGGAAAATCTTAAGTTCCTCAGCTGGTTTCTGGTAAAATACCCTGTAGAGATGAAAAAAAAAAAAAAAGTAGGAGGAAGGAGTAGGAATAATATTGAAAGTCAGTGTGAGGCCTAGGCTGTAGCATTTCACATCAGTGTTAAGCTTCCTGATGGAACACTGCTGGAGGTCAGCAAATAATGAATTGTAGTAATCAAGCTGAGAAATTACAAAGGCTTTAATGAAATGTTTCTGGATCTCTGCTGTCAGAGTTGTTTCAGTCCCCTGCTGCTTGGAAGATGGCAGAGAGATAAATCTGTTATAGCTTGGGGTAATCTGATGTGCAGGTAGGAAGGTGGTTTTTGTATTTGTAGAGTCAATCTAATGCTGCAAAGCATGAAGCCATGGACTGACAGCCTGGAATCTGCAAAGCACTTGTGTTCCACTCCCACCACTATGCACCCAATATTCATTAAACCTTTCTTAATAGGGACTGATTTGAGGAAAAAAGAGCTTAATTCATGGAACCTATGCAGTGTACAATTGTCTTTGATGTGTTTATGAAGGAGTCAAAAAAAAAAAACAATACAAAACAAAAAAAACAAACAAACAAACAAACAGAAAAAACAACACACACACACCCCCTTCAGACGGAAGACCCTAATGCAAGCTGTGCTGCAGTCTGCAATAAAAATGGCTGGTAGGGGGCTCTTGGGCTGGTGCTAGCTCTACAGTAAGAAAGGTCCTAGTTATGTCACTATCTTCTCTTAAACTAGTTCCCCATTGCTAGTTCTGTATTCTCTGTTACACTCTATTGGTTTTATTCCTACAAGGCTGAATGCTGTGGAACTATGCTTAGAGGCAGTAAATATTGTACTGTATTTAACCATTTTCATCACCGTCCTTACTTCTTTCATCCTGAAGCGCATTATCAATGAATTTAGAAGCTGAATAAAAGAACTGGCTGAGCTTGAAAGTGGGGAGATCATCTGCTTCCACTCCATGGTACTCCACAGTCATGTTGTGATAATATTCTGGTCCTGTATCCACGTTCCGCTGACCATGGGCCGCGTTGAGGATGTGAGTGAAGCCTGCCTTCTCAAGGCTATAGCGATCTAATGCAGTTTTCCTGTTAAAATAAGAGTTGTCATGTAAGTGAAGAAGCCTCTTACCCAGCAAGCCATCAAAAAAAAAAAAAATCTCCCGTCTAGTATGTTCTAAATGTTAATGAAACTGATAATGCTTCAAAACTGCATCATTTACCATTGTAAAGATCTTAAGATATTGTCATTCAGAATGAATGATCCTTCTGGAGTTCATAACTATCTCTCCCAGGTCCTTAGAGTATCTTAAAAATACATTTATTTTTCTGGTGCCTCTGTAATGTAGGCAATACTGGCTTCTATCCATCTTGTTCAAGAAGAAACTTGAGATACAGAAAGAAATAGAATAAATTATTTAAAGTCATAAAAGTAAATCAGTGGTAGAACTTGAAATAGGACCCATGAATGCTGCTTTTCCCTTCTGTCCCATCAATTGATATTGCAGAGCTAATAAAGTCAGTGATACACGAGAAGTAAGACGGTCTGGGATTCAAAAAGAAGTTTCTGCTAAAAGAAGTTGCTGAGTATTTTGCAGTTTCTATTTTTAAAAATAATCATTTAAGAAGAAAAAGTACCCTTCTGTAGTCACAGCTCCCTATCAGGTTTCCTTTTACTGTCACATTTGTTTAAACCAGCGCTGTAAAGCAAGAAGAACTAGATATGGAAATTAGATATTAGCCTTCAGTGAAAGCTGAAAGTCATGTATTTATTCCAGTATTCTAATTTATTCTTGTCCTCTCTTCCCTTGGACAAAGGAAGTCAGATAGGAAAGGAAAGTCTAGATTTTTGTAGTGTACTCTTAAGTGCATGCCAGCAGCCTGGAACTCCTCAAAAAGTGCAGAGTGTGTGGACAGGCATGTAAAAACTTTTTTGTTCCATTACAGAAAGCTTTTAGTTTTGGAAAATTTTGTTCTGGAAAATCTGTCAAGTTTCATTAGTGCCTAGGAAGACTACCAAGCTTTTTACAAGACATTGCGTAGGCTTTATTCTCTTAATATATTTTCATATAACTACTGCTGCCATAAATGAATTAGTGCATGATGTGAAACAGCTTTTTCCAAGCAAAAGTACCTCTCTTGATGAATGTTTCCCGAATATTTCAGTGTGTAAATGCAGCTGCTGTCATAGGGGATGTTGTGGTGGGCTACCTGTTGTTGTGTTCTATAATTCTAGTGGTGACAGCTCAGAATAACTTGACGTTGACTTCACATTTCCCTGCCTCAGTCAAAGTCAAAATCCCCCTTTGAGCAGTCAAGAACCTAGCACTAAGAGCATTTTAACGGGGATATGGATACTGAAGGGCTATGCTCACTTATTTAAATTAAGGTCATGATAATTGGTTGCTCAGTAGTCAGTGTTGTTGAAACAAGTTCTCCCTGCAGAAATTCCTTTCTAGACAGTAATGACAATGTCTTGACGATCCTGGCATTTTTGCCATTAAATAATGTCATAAGTCCTCTGTGCAGTGATTTAAAAAGCAAATAAAAACTCCAATTAGTGTGGTGATGCCTGCCTAAGCTCAGTAGGCTCTGGAGGATAGAGAAGCAGAAGCATCTTGTTGCTAGTGCTGTGACTTTCTACCTTCACCTCAGGTTAAATAATGCTCACTCCTTCCCTTTGTATTCTTGTTACAGTGATTGACCCAGAAAGACTTCTTTTTTTCACTCCTTTCAGGAGCTTGTGCCTCAGGATTCATTTCAGGTGCATATGTTCTATACACTTTGCCAGCAAAGGCACTTTGGTTCTAGACTATAAGGATGGCCAGTACTTAAAAAACAGATTAAATGTCCTGGCCAAAGAGTAAAGGTGCAGTGAATAACTACTCTTGATTTTTGTGTGCTTGAGGTGAACTACAGATTCTGCTTTCTAATTAATTTGTATGTTGTTTTGCCTTCCTGATCCTGGGATAGAGAAAATATGTTTTCCATTCAGCAGACTTGGCCCAAAGCATGTATCCAACAAACCATGAAAGACTGATGGTTTCAGGTTGGAGATCTGTGCTTGACTAGAACCACTGCAAGTGGAGACTTACATGCTGAATAGTAAGCAGGACTGCAGTGTAGCTACAGCCAGTGGAAAAAGTGTTTGGACTGTGGATACTACCAAACTTTAGCTTCTGCAAGCACTGCTCAGGCTAATAAATAGCATTTTAATTAAACAGTGAAGTTGTTCCAAGCAAGGACAATGTCAAACAATAGATTGCATGACAGTCATTAACATTTGACACTTAGATTAATCTGAAATAAAATTTTCCTGTTTCCTTGATCAGCTTTTCAGGAGATTGCCTTTTGTCATAGTGGATACAACTAATGCATTTGTCTCTGACAGTCTCACGGTCCTGCTCTGTGTCTTAGGATCTCATTTTTAAGTGTTCAGTGGCCCCCACTGTTTCAATAGGTGTTCAGAAAGACAGGATACTGTCTTTACTAACTGCATAAGCAACTGGCTCAGTGCTCCTGGGAACTTCCCCCTCCACCTCCTGGTCTTGTCTGCAGCTGCATACTATGAATGGGGGCCCAGGATGGACTTAATCCTCCTCTTCTTTTTTAGTCAGTTAAAGGCAGGGCAGTTAGGTGCTCATTTTGCATCACAATTTGTATTAGCCATTTTTTGCCTTTGGCTTGTTGGAGTTGGGGTATATGCACATGTTACTCTGCTAGCTCCCTTTGTTTCTCATGGCTTGGGCTGGAAACAGAACTGGGAGCAGCTATCGGTCAGCTTTTGAATGCTGTTGCAAAAAGCCTGTTGTAAGTGCTTGGATGTTACTAAATCATCTTTGGTGATTTTTTTTTTTTTTTTTTTAATAAATTATACTTGCACCAAAGAAGTACTTGGGGATTATCTACTCCACTGTTTCCAGCACTGAAGAATTTCTTCTCTGTTATCCTTAGTGCTTGGGGTAGGCTGATCTTAAAATGTCATCTGCTTTTTAATTACATTTGATATGTAAACTAATTCAGTAGTATCCTCTTGGGCTGAATGTAACCTTGCCCAGTATATAATTTTTCTTTATAATACGGATGCAGATATCCTACCTTCTCCTGATGTTGCTAGTCTAGAAAACTTCCAGAAAAATGAATACTCAGTGTTGAACACTCAATCTGTTAAGATCTCCACTTTTTCACTGGAATAGATACTGAGAGTGTGCTGTGTCTAGGTATTGTAGAGCCTGTTAGTTGAACCAAGGCCTAAACATTTGTGCTGGCTTAGTGGAGCAGGGGCAATGTTGGTAGGTCCTGTGGTATGTGGCTTGTGCATCTGCCAGCTGAGCTATTGTATGTCATCTTTAAAGAGATGTTGGGTGTCTTTCTTCCAGCAGATACCCTGAACAATATTATCTATGCAGAGCCTTTCCTAAGGTTTCTAATACCTATTGTTGTGTAGAGATCTGAGGAAATGGGTATGTTGCGGTACTCAACAGTGTTCACAGGACTGCAAGAGATGCTTGCCTTGGGCTTTAGAATCTGTATCTTTTGAAAAAAGTTGAAGTGACACTCTTATCAGGAGCAGGAGTGCTTGGTTTCAAACTTGATATGGAGATTAGAAGGCACTTATATTCTTTCTCCTTCATCTCCACCCCCCTAGTCTTGTACTTGATGATTATGTTTCTATAAAAGATATCTCTCTTGTTCTTTCAAAAATGTTGCACTGTTTTATTTTTTTTCTTGTAAAACCTTTCCCCAAAAGCTAGGCACACAGCCCGGTTGGACCACCGCTTGTCATACTGACCCAGTTTTGTCTGCTAATTCACTCCCATCAGCTGTCTTTTTATCTTGTCTATTGATCATAAATGCTATTGGGCAGGGACAGCCTGTGCTGAGACTGATGCTGCCATAACATAGGCAGTTAAACTTGAGGTCATGCTGTGTCTGCAGCATGTTGAGTGCCAGTTAACAGAAAGCAAGAAACAGGCTGTTAAGCACTCAAATAGAGGGACCCGTATGCCTGTAAATGGAGATGTTACTGTGCCCCTCGATGTGTTTGCTTGGACTGGCTTTAGCCAGAACTCTGGCTTTGTGTGAAGGACTGGCTTGCTTCCCAACCTCAGCTGAATCTGTAGTGTAGACGCCATTGTGGAAGCATCCCTCATTATCTGTTTACTTTAATGAGAGCCTAATTTTTTTGTTTCATCATGCATGACACTCCTGGTTACATCCCAAGGAGAGGGGGGAATGCTTTTGTTTTTTCTTGCAGTTTTTACCAGGCCTGAGGTATCATTATTTTAGATGAAAGGAAGAAATAAATCAGGCATACATATTTGCAAATATCTGATGGGTTGAAGTGACTAATAGTGTGGGATCAGTCAGGGGTCTATGAATCATATATCTTTCTGGAGGATTTATAACTCTTTCTAATTCACTTTCAGCTAGAAATGGCACAGATTTTTTTCCCTTGCAGTTGGCTCACTACCATAGTCTTAATATTCAAGCTAACAATATTCCTTTTTTTCTTTCTTTGGGTGCTGATATTTGCTAATAATGAATGCAGTTAATATTTCCATTTTAGTGATTGTGGTTGAGTTTTAAGTAGCCATTGTAAAGAAGAGTTTGCTATAAATGCCAGTGTAGGTGAAGCCTGGTGAGCATTTGTCTGCTCTTGCAGGTTGCTTTCATTTTGTGTATCTCCGCTGTCTGTGCTATTAGCACTTGATGTCCTTTTACCTGGTGGAACTCTGATCTCCAGTGTCTGCCTTGAGTGTGTTCTATGGAGACAAGGTGAAGTGTGGCACTGGGAGATAACCATGAAAATTTCAGTATGATTCAGTTTAGTAAGAGGTGAATTGGGCAGATTGGTCCCGTGTAAAAAACTCGTCAGCTCTTCATCTCAGAGCACATAAACATATGCTAGAAGTTAAGCATACCCAGAAGTCTCTGTAGCGGAGCATGTTAAGCAAAAGCTCAGTGATTTGCTGAATCAGACTCTGCATTTGCTGTAGGACAGATGGACTCATAAACATGTTTTTAAAGTTCTGAGGCAAGGGGGAGTACTTTGATACAGGAATGCCACCTAAATGGTGAAAGTCGGAGATAAAAATCCTGTTCACATAGGGAGGTATTGATAATAACAAACTATCACCAAGTGAAAGAACTGACCCAAACAAAAATGTCAGTGATTTTCAGATAGTTCCCAAAAGACTCTTCACATATCTTGGGTTGTGCAAGGGCAAGTAAAGGGCTTGTGTAGGACTTTTAACTGTGCCTGCTGTCTGTTTTAATGCTCAGATGCATAGGATTTTAAAAGCAAGTGCTGCAGCAAATTCTGCCGCCTTCTGGAAGCAACCATGTGGGTTGTTAAAACGTGAAGGAAAATTCTGCGTTTCAAGTTGTGGTCTCCAGTGTACCAAATCCCTTTTCTCTCCTTTCAGAAATACTGTCATATCTATCTTTAGTCCCAGCAGCTTTCATCAGGAAGATGCCCAAAGCAATGAAGTTGGAAGAGAGGGAGAAGTAACTTGGAGGCACTGCAGCCTGCACCTCCACATCAAGTATTAAGTATATTTATAGCAGCTAACAAAGGGAAGCGAAAGCAGATCCCAATGAAAACTCAAGGGCGTCTAAAGGAAGGAAGGTAATCCCCCAAAACGCCTGGAGAGGTTGTGGTCAGAGCAGCTCCCTCTACAGGTAAGTCAGCACCTTAAAGCTGTACTAGTCAACCAGGTGACTAGTATGCTTATAAACCCTTAAGTAGAGCCTCTTGAGCTTCATGTGAAGGTTAAGCAATGCAAACATGTTTCAGTATAGACAAGCCACAGATTTAGATGACCCAGATTGACAAAGCACAAGGAAATCTGAGGCAACATGTTACTAGAAGAGGAATTGTCCCTCTCAAACTCTTCCGTTTTCTTAAACACTAAAGGAAAAGTCTATGCAGGATGATAATTCACCAGATGGTCAGTGTCAGAAAGAAGCTTCCTGAATATAGGCAATACCAACACTTTCTGAAGAAAATCTGGCAGTTCTCCCTCCTGAGGAGAGATGTTGAGAATTTCCAATAATACTGACCCAATTTCCTTTGGTAACTCCAGCACTGGGGGAATCTAGAGATAGCGTAGCATTGTATCCCCTTTTCCTTCTGAGGTGTTGCTCCATTTCTGTGGATACCTCCTGTTCAGTGTGAATTAGAATAATTTTTAGGTACCACAGAAAAGACTGAACAGAATCTTCATAATGTGTGGTATAAAAAGATTAGTAGTCCATTTTCCTCTAGCCCAAAATGGTGGATGTTGGTTTTGTAAGTGATACAACCTGGATACAGAAAATACCTCTCTGCTTTCTATACAGCAAAGGCATCAAACACATGTAATGTAGTCAGTCAGTTCCTGGCCTTGAATTCACTCACCAAGTGTTAGAAATCACCTATAGTCAGAGATGTTGTCTGTGAAAGTGTTACTTGTCTTGGAAACGTTTGCTGCTTTAAGAGGTTTATGGTCCACTGCTACAGATCTGATTTCCTGGATTGTTAAACTGCTGTTAGAATTGGCAGATTCTCATACTAACAGAGTTGAAACTGTCTTCAAGAGTGTTGTTAGAATCTAAATCTGCATACCCACCTATCTTTGTACAATTAATAACTGGTGTAGCTTCTAGGGGTACGGAACTTTGTGCTACCCCGAGTGAGTCCCATCTGTTTTCTTCTAGATCAGTATAAACTCTCTTTCTACTTAAGTCACTTGGAAAAAGCCATACCGTGTTTTGGTTTGGTTTTGTTTGGTTGGTTGGTTTGTTTGTTTGTTTTCCTGGAGAAAAGGAAAAGAGGAGAGAATGAGTTTTAGTTCAGAATATGTTTAAAGTTTTATCAATTACCATATACTCCAGTCTGTAGGTTTGAGTTACTCATGTGTTTTGTTGAACCTTACCTGCGTTAGTTCTCAAGCCTTGGGGCTGGCTCTACTGGGACAAGCACAGACCATAGCTTTCTTGAAGTGCAAGTACAGCTGCATATCCAAAAAATTATTTCTCATATTTGACCTATAAGGAATTAGACTCCAGAAGACTTCTTTTCCTCTGGGAGTAGTTTGGGAACACAAAAAAGCCTGGAATTGTGATCAGGCCTTAAATCCTAATGAGAGCTAGAGGATGGTTAAGACGACGACAAAATCTTGGGAGGCCTTTTTCTTCAGCTAAAATATTCTTTGAAATTCATAAATGTGGAATAATAAGGTAATAAGGCAATCACTGAAGAGCTGCAAGAAGAAACTACAAGCTGTAGTTGGAACTACCAGAAGAAAAACTGCAAGAGATTTTTCCACATGACTGCAATGAACCAGGCAGGCTTGGGATAAGCCAGTTAAACTGCCCATGCAAGTAACCTAATGACCAGTGGAGGAAAGGAACAAGACAAAGCTGCTCACTATCCCTTAAAAAGGTTTCTGGATGTGAGGAGGATACATTTGAGCACTAATCCTGGTACCAGATGAATCAAAATCTTGGCAAAGCATGTTTTATTCCTATCACTGGGCTGTCTCCTACAAGTTTCAGTGTCCAGTCTTTAAAAGTCCTTGGAACTTGCTGGAGGAAAATTTCAATTGGAGCTGAACACAGCATGTTATATTTTGAGGCTTTGATTATTCTGGGTCTGACAGGCTCATGGAGATTTCATTGCCTCTGGGCAACATCTGCAGCAAAGCCTTTTAACAAAAGGATTGAGTGGCCTCACAGGGCTCCTTGATAGCCTGTATTGCATTAGAAGGAAGATGTGGTTACGTAGTCGGGGTAATTAATTAGCATTTCCATAAGCAGTCACAAGTCCTGTTAACCTTGTATATGCAGGAGGCTGGAATGAAGCACAGATGTGAAAGCTCTGAAGATAAACTCTGCATATGGGTGTTCACTTGATTTTTCTTGATGAGCTCCACTAAATTCTTTCAAGATCAACCTTAATTTAGCATGGCTAAGGATGCAAATACACCCAACATCTGTTCCTGTCTCCATGGCAGCTCTTTGTCGACCAGAGCTACAGCAAGATCTTAAAATAAAACAGTACAAAAAACCTTGCCACACGGAAAGGGGAAGCAGTTGGTCAGAAGTAAGATGTGGAACTGATCATGGAAAGATAGAGAGGTGCCTGAACTTTACCTGCTTAAAATAAAATCTTAGTTCTGGTAATGAAAGCTGCATCTTGCCTGCAGAGCAGTTCTCATCTCAGATTTTCTGCTGCTGTATGTCAAACTTGCTCTAACTCAATAGTTGTTCTCTTTCAGGGAGCCCAATTTTCTGGTGAAGCTTTACTTCTGTTCACACCACACCTGCTTCTCAGTTCTTTTTCCTTCTCCTTTGGTTTTCTTATTCTTTTGTCCCAGTCATGTGGGGGACATGTTTCCCCTTGAAGCACCATTATTTTTCCTCCTGACTTAAGACTGGACCCCTAGAGAAACGTACTGCCCAGTGTGTGTCTAAGTGGGCATAGCTCTCGGGACCTCTTGATAAGCTTGTTCCTCTGGTTAGTTTGTACTAAGTTCAGGTGTGTGTTGCATTCAGCGTTGCACCTCCTAGCATTTATTAAACGACAAGGAGTAACAGGGCACTGATACAGGAACAATTACAGGAAAGAGTCAGTGGCTGGTGTCCTGGGCTTAGAGACTGACTGTCCAGGGACCAGTTATCTCTTTAGATCCCTTTGCTCAAAGGACAGAGCTGTAGCTTCATCACAGAGATAAGAGGGAAATTGTTCTAACAGCTTCACTTCATTCAGAACAGTTCTGCTGGTGATTCTGAACAAGGAAGCAGGAAATAAATGCCAGAAGAGACTGTTCTTTGCACTGAATCTTGAGGTAAAAATCTCTTTAATAAGAGAGGCAGGGTAGAAAAGGGAGGAGACAACTCAACCCCCTCTTCCTTTGTTCCCAAGTCATTTGGCCAGGCTCTTCCTATGGCTTATTTTTTTTTATTATTTATTGGTTTTGTTTTGTTTTGTTCTGTTTTGTTTTTTCTGTCTTGAAACATAGAAAACCCTGCTTTTTTAAAGCCCAGTAGTCTTTGTCTTTCTGGCACCACAGAGGTAACTGGTCAGTGATATTGGGAGCCTTGTAACTTTCAAGGCTGTATGTCTTTCCTCTTTTTATAAGCTGGCAACAGATGAACTTTAGGACATTTAAAAAAGTATTGAGAACCTGGGAGACAGTGAGGCTCCTGCTCGTGCCTTACAGTGATGATGTAAAATAAATGTCATGTTAGCACAGGATGTAGAGGAAAATGGGAGGTGGGCCAGTAATGCTTAAGGGGTAAGAAAAGGTGTCTTGCTCTGCTCAGGGTTTAGGTTGGGGGATTTTCTGATTGCACATCTCCCTGCTGCAGAAGTTGTCTCTGCTTCTCAGAATAGGCTGTTCCTGGTTTCGTCCTGTGCTCAGCAGAGCTAAGTCTGTTCTGTGGGGTTGGGGGTTTTTCCAAATCACACTTGGTCTGATCAGTGAGACACATCTCAGCATCTTTGCGTTCTGATTGCTTCTGTTTGTTTTAATCTCTTGAGCAATTTGGAAATACAGAGTATTCCGTAGACACGAGCACATGCTTGGAAATGCAGAGGTACTGCTGCAGGTTGAGCTGTCTCTTCAGTTACTTTTCAAGAATCACATGTTTTGCTTAAAACAACCTAGGCTGTGGTCCAACGCATCTAGGCCATGCTCTTCTGTCAGTGTAACTGAGGGAGGGCTTTCACTTAGAGATAAATGACAAATTACTTGTCAAAATGAGCTGTTTAAAAATATATCATGACTAGCTTCAACCTCTGCAGCCTACACCAGTGCCACAACTGCTCCTGTTACTCAGTCTTTAACAGTAGACCCTGCTGCACTTACCCAGCACCTTCTAGAAGCAGCAGCAACCAACACTGTGCCTACGCTGCATGCCTTTATCTATAAGGACCATGCCAGGCTCTGTTCTGTTGAACTCTGGCATCTGTCAGTAGCTCATCAAATCACATCATCACCGCTAAATACTAATGAATGGGTAGGAGGAAGAAAGAATCACCTTGCTCTGTTGGTGAGCTCTACTTAGCACAGTTTAGTCATCTCCTATATAGAAGATGTGTACTATGAACACTTGTCTGCTCTGAAGAGAGATGCTGTGCATACTTACTCATCTCCTATGTACAGGTTGGGCCAGACTTCATTGACATGAGTGTACTTGGGGCATCCTTTCCAGAGAAGCCGCTCCAGTTCAAATGCACCTGGGGTACAGTAATCCTTGTCAGGATCTACTTTGATTGCTGTGTATGCATTTTTCTTCCCAGCATTCAAAGTGGGTGATGACATCTTGTCCATGGAGTAGAGGGCTCAGGATTTGCAAGAAGCTGGAATGCAACCAAAATAGAATATTAACCTAAGGAATCACAAAGCAAGTGACTTCTGTTCCAGTTGTGGGACACTGGGAGCAGCACTGGCCAGATACAGATGGGTTGGGTATGGTATGAGATCATAGAATCATAGAATGTTAAGGGTTGGAAGGGACCTCTAGAGATCATCTAGTCCAATCCCTCTGCTCCTTCAAGATCTTAATGCAGCCCTGCACACTGAACCTCGTAGGCTTTTAGCAGGAATGAGTTTGCCTTTTTGCAGCACTACTGACTGATTGACAAAATATTTTTTGCCAGGATGGGCTCAAGGACTTCCTTCTTTTCAGGTTCACTCTTTTTTTGTAACCTAGATGCATATGTGCCACGTGGGTAGGAAGAAGCACTGATGAATATGTAGAAGCGAGCACTGGAGGAATGTTATCCTGTAGCTAAAACTGGGGTATCATTAGTGTTGCCAAAACCAACACTCTGCCTGGCCATGCTGTCAGAGCTGTTGCTCAGAACTGACAACCTTGATGTCCCGTGTGTTTGAGCTGTCTGCTAGTATTGAATCATTTGGTGTTAGCTTTACACATCTCTAGAAGGTCCAGATTCTCCCCTGACTGGTGTGGTTTCCTCAGCTGCTGTCCTGCTTGAGGCTCTCCCCTGTAGAGTTTGCCTCCCTCAGCTGTGAAGCCAACAGTTTCAGCCCAGTTAGGTGGTCTCCCTCCCACTTCCCCAAGGCTGTGCCTTACTTAAGAGCTGGGCATGGAACTTGTGAGCAGCAGAAGCTCAGACAGCAGCCTGGAGTTTTCACAAAGCAGGTGAGTGAAGCTAGAGAGACTTCAGGATGTCCAAAAATCTCACTCAGCACTTCCCACAGTTGATGAAGACATTTCCTTAGGATGCGGCAGGTAATTATAAGTCTGCAAGAACATTGTTGTTTCTTGGACAGGTAGGTTTTTTGCATCCATGTTTAACATTCCTAATCCCCTGCAGCTGAACTGTCTTGGGTAAAAGCTCAGTGAAATGTGTGATACAGAAACCCTTGCTCCACCAGCAACTACCAGCTGCTGCGGGTGCAGTACCACTGCAGGAGTGCAATGCTGTGCTCATAAGCTCAGCTGTGGCACTGAACTGTCCTGCCAGAGAAGTCAGCTGGTATCCCCTTGCCTACAGTGTTGGGTGTGTTTAGGTCAAGGGTTTTTCAGATAATTTTTTATTCTAATTTTTTGATTACGTGAAGAAAACTTTGCAGGGAGAGAGCTAAGGTACAGCGTATCCATAAATACAAGCAAACAAGGGAGTGACTGACAAGTGATAAAGGTGTACATGAGAGCTTTTCAGTTCCAATTAGCAGTACTGGAAACTGCACACTACCAGACAAATACTTGTGTCATAGATCCAGCATGGTGTTGGAGGAGGATTATTGTGAGGGACATGGTTGTTGTATGTAATGTCTCCTTTGGTTTTCTTCTGTGGATTTGCACATTTCTGAAAGCAAAGCACATTTTTTTCTGCAAGTTTTCATCAGGAAGTTAAACCGCTCATACCACTGATCTTTATGGTACAGCAAACCTCTAGGAACTAGAATTTAGGTCTGGCCACATGCCTGACCTCCTATTTACTGTTGCCAGTTGTTATTTAACCATCTTCCCCTCTTGTCCTCTGAAACAAATTCCCTTAGCTTCCATGTTGCTAGCCTTCTGCTGCAGATGTTTTTGTCTGCTCCATCTCCCTGTTGGGCCTGTCTTGTTTCTCCTGCTGGAATCCCTGATGTTGCAGAACAGCAGTTGCTCCTATGTCTCATCCTCTTGAAAGGACAAGTTGAACCTTGCAGTTCTGTAGGAGACTCATAACAAGAAGTAGTGGAGTTGGGCTTGATCTTACAAAGTGTGTGAGTAGAGCCTGACAAAAATCCACCTTTCTTGCAGGCAACAAATCCAGTAGTGTCTCCCACAATTTTTTCTGTCTTGGCTGCTGGAGACATTTTTGTCCTTTTAATTACAGAAGTCTGGCTGATGCCTTTATGCAGCTATTGTAGAGCTCTCCTGAAAGCAGGATGACCATTTTTCACTGACATCCCATGGACCCATGGGGTTTGTTTCTTCAGTTTGGGGTCTTTTGTTCCTGTCATGTTCTGCTTCTCTGAAAAGCTCAAAAAAGCCAAATGGTTCCTGTTTTCCCACTCCAAAGCTAGGCAAGATTGTGGAGTCAATTTTTCTTTGGCATGTGTACACCTTTGTTCAAAAATTGGCTTGATTTCACTGGCAAGGGGATCTATCTTTCAGCCAAGCTTCCTAAAACATGATGATGATGTTTAGCTAAATGGTCCTCTGTTGAGATTTGTAAAGGGCTCTGAGAATTCCAGCTTGTACCAAATTTACCTTTGGCTCGGCCTTGGGTGCCTCTGAGTATCACCGAGTCCCATCTCTGTGCCCCCAGTAGCCATTCCTCAGGAGTGCCTTTTTCCTTCCCATGCCAGAATTATACTAATTCTACATGCAGATGCAATGGTGTAATGCTGGTTTGTCAGAGATACAAATCTAATAGGGGCTGACTTTGGGAGTAAATGGGCTGTTATCTAGAACTTGATAAGAGCTGCTTGTCTAGTAAGGAATTAACTGAGAGCCTGTTGCCTTGATGCTGAAGGACTGATGGTGCTTTTATTCCCAGCTCCATAAAATGAGAGGGAAGGAAGAAGAGAAAGCAATGCAATCAGTTATCAAGCTCAGTGGCCACAGTGCATTGATTTGCTACACCAATATAGTCCTGCTTATAGACTGTAGACCTCAAAATGGGGAAATTACATCTACAAATGATCATTTGTGGTACTGTAACACCATCTCAGTTTGAAGCTTGGTTACCACTCTGAAAGTTAGATCACTACTGAGAAACAGTAGTTTCTGTGTGTCCTGGGAAGCCATGTACTCCCCAAGCTTTGAAGTAAGCTGTGTTTTTTTAATGCCTCGCCAATGTTATCTGCTGTGAGGATTTTTAATTTGAATTAGAGCACAGAAAAGCATCAGCTGAAATTCCTTTAATAAAATATGTATTTCAGATTTGACTTCAGACTAAGTAGGACATAGCAGAGTTTAACTAGAAGGGGAAGTGGGGGCAGGGGCTGTTACAAGGACTGGGATAAATTGTCATGAAGCATTTTGTTGGGAGGAGAAGGACAGAAAGGCTTGTGTCTTGTCCAGGAACTAAAAAATGTCTAACCTCATCTCTTATTGACTGTTCTATGTACATCAAATGGAGCTGAGGCCTACCCTCTTAGATTAAAAAGCAAAAAGTGGACTTTTTTTTTTTTTGGCAGCTGTTCTTAATGCTGTTGTGCATATAAGGATGACTGTCTAGTGCAAGCCCAGGAAGGGAAAGCTCAGATATCTTCTGCATACCTCTGAGGAGGGGAGACTGCCCCTTGCAGGATGTTCACCCGGTGCGGTTGGATGGCAGACGGATAGCAGGTTACCTGCACAGCCTTGTCAGAACAGTCTCCTTACCCCTTGCAGTGCTTTATTTGGGCTAAAATGTTTTGCCTTATAGACTTGGTAGTGCAGGCTGTATGATAACACCATCATTACAATGATGTGGCTTTCCTGTACCAGCTGGGCAGTCACTTCATGGCACCACACTGTGCTGGGGACATGCAACCTTGGATGCGAAAGCTCTCTGGAGTAGGGACAGTCCTCATTCCCTCTGCATAAGGGACTCTACATCCTGCTTGCTCCTGGAACTGCTGCTGCAGCACAGGACAGCCTTTCTTATTTCATGGAGGAAGGATGAGGTAGAGTCAGCTAGTGGGACCTGTCATTGTCCTAAAGAGGTGGTTCTCAGCAGGAAGGTTACTGCTCAACTTTGAGACATAGAGAGAAACAGAGCCCTGCATCTGGGGCCAGGAGTTCCCTTCCAGCAAGACAGGACAATCTGTGGCTTGTCTCGCTTTTCCTCTGTGCCAAAGCCACGGCTCCTCTCTTGCTCTGCTGTGCTGAGGTTAGACCCTGTGAGCTGCCGAGACTTTCTGGTTCCTGCTCTGTGCCCGCCCTGCAGTGGCTGGTCAGCAGCTGAGTGCCACGTCCACCCCACTGGAACGCAGGTCCAGTGCTCAAGCCTGCGAGTTTTCATCTGCAGGGCCTGACATCCTCCTGGTTCTACTTCTCAATCCAGTGTGTGCATGAAAAGCTGAACTGCTGTTGCTCACCAATTATGCTGTCACAGATTTAAGTCATGAAAAAGGATGATAAAAATTCAGTCATCTGCATTTTTATACCCTAATCTTTCTCTTCATAAATAAGACCAAAGTGCATGTTATCTAATGAATTTTATTTGTTAATCACTTGGATAGCTGGAATATTTCTTCCCCTTGGGTTATATGTATATAAATGAAAATATTGTTAGTGATTTCACAAAATGGTAATTCAGAATAATGGAGAGTTAATCCTCTTTTCATTAGCGAGCCACTTCAGGACATACACTGTGGCAAATTACGCTGCATTTTAAGTCGTTCTCAAGTGCTGTGCACTAGAAAGAAAACATTAAACTATTTTTGCATTGATAGAAGTAATTGTGTAGTTAATTTGGATAAGCAGCATGCATTAGGCACAGCAAAGGAATCTCTTCTTTATGTTCACTATCCACTCGACAGCTGCCAAATGAAATTTCTTATAGAGCTCTTCAGTTTTTCTGGTGTTTTCTTGGTTTTGTTTTTAACAAAACAGGGAGAGAGGAAAGAAAATGCAAGGAGGGGAAAACGAAAATCTGCCAGTTTATCTGCTGTTTAATTCAGAGTGTGAACACAGTCTGTGGCTGTGATACAGTTATACAGCAGTGAAAGATTTCCTTTCTGCACCTTGTTCTGAGTCCCTTGAACTACTCAAATTAACCCAAAATTTCCAGGAAAGCCCTGGGAAGTCACAAAACATAGTGGCTTGTTTCTAAATTTGTTCTACTGGAGGGATGTGCTGCCGTCAACCCAAAATTTGTAGGGGATTAGTTAGTGCTTTTGGAAACATCAGTCATGAGCTCTACAGTTTGGTAATCCTGCAGAGGGGTGGTGGAACTGAGGTTCATATCTAGAGGTGAACGTCAGAGCTTTAGTGGTGGTGTGTACATTTCTAATGCTACTTTTCCAGATGTGGTGAAAGTTTCTGAGTACTTTGAGACTGAAAGCTCTAAGTCATTTTCTACATAACCAAATACTATGTTTCTTAATATTTTTGGCTCAACGTGCTGCGCTAGCCTGAGCATTGTGTATAAAGACGCCAAACAATTTGGCAAGTTTTGTGCCTGGGAGTTAAAATCCAAGTCAGCTGTAAGGGGGGGGGGGGGGGGGGGGGGAGGAGGGGGGGAGAGAAACAATGGTAAAAAGAGAGTTTTGT
>JANIJG010010722.1:0-12462 GCA_024611175.1 Megaceryle torquata | reverse complement strand
GGCAGATGATAGTAAATAAAGACCGCAAAGATGTTTGTCTTTTTGGGGGGTGAGCAAAAAAAACCCAGGGGGGGGGGGGGGGGGGGGGGGCGGGGGGGAGAATGGGGAGGAATCAGACATGCTTAGAAAAGGATTGCATTTGCCTTTGTCCTTTGCAAGGACTGATGTACCCTCTCCTTTTCTGCACCTGTCCTGATACAGGGAGGTTGATCACTGCTGTTGTCCCCAGTGTGTGTACTATGGCTGCCACTTTGTTAGCTGTGTTTGTGAGCCTAAAGCTACACATCCCCAAGAAGGTCAGAGCTCAATGGTGTTGGTATAAACATGCAATGAGAAAGGCTGGACAAATAAAAGGTGGGAAAAGAAATGGAGACAGAAGACAATTTTCCTCACTCTTTCCTTCAGAAGGAACAACTACAATCCTGCCAGCTATTCTGTCCTGCTTGACACAGGGCACAAGGCTTCCTTGTCTTAATGCCTGCTTCAGTCTATATTTATGTGGCATAATAGTTTAAATTCTTCACCATCCATGTTTCCTGCTCTTGGGAGTTCTCCTAGACCATATGACATCAATCACTTGTGCTAGTGGGGCTCTTAATGCGGGCTTTATTAAATTTAATTTGGTGTGCACAAGTGTAGCAGCCTTGGTCTTGTACTCAGAGTTGTCTAAAAGTAAATTCTCTCTGAAAATGCCAGACAATTGTAGATTCTTCTGGTTTAGCTGGGAGCTGAAGGTTTTCAGCATCCAGCAAACACACATGTGTAACCTACTTGTAAATGTGGAGGCAAATTATAATCTTATTCCTTTTTTGATGCTTTAAGATTTTGCTTCTGACCTCTTTCCTCATGACAGTTCTGTAAAAGGACAGGAGCTGTGACATCGTGAGGGAGGGAAAGAGAATTACTAAAGCAGACTACTCTCTGTGTGGCAGCCATGGGCCGTTCATAAGTCGACAGGAGTAATGGCATTTTCAGTAGACCTTGAGCCCACACCAGTGCAATAGGAGATAAACATGGTGCCCCTGAAATTAGTGGTTTGATCCTCAAGTCAGAGGACTGAATTCATCTAATGGCATGAGCACTAAATTTGAAAGAACAATAGTGGATAAAAAAGTAATTTTTTTTTTTTTTTTTTTTTGCATGAAGGGGTTGTTGCTGAGATTTTTCTTTCTTTCTTTCTTCTTTTTTTTTTTTTTTTTTCCCCTCCCCCTTTTTTATTTTTCCTGATGTTTCCTGGAGAGCTGACTTATTTCAATGTTTTAATTTGTCAGGTAGAATTCAACACCACTGAAATCAGAGGACAACTCTCTTCCAGAGGGTCCAAACCTGAGACCTTGGCTTCCAGACAACTGCAAAAATAATGTTTTTATTTTTATTCTTTCCATTTAATAATTACCTTAGATAAGACCTTTATGGAGAAACAGTGTTTTAACAAGTGTGTACGAAAGAGGGAAGTACCTGAGAGAAGGTAAGGATAACGAATAACAATTCTATTACACTTAAAAAAAAAATGTGCAAAAGGCTTGAATGCAGTTTAGTAACCTGTTTCCAGGAAACTACTCTCAGTGCTGAAGGCAGACAAAAATCAGATCTAATGACCGAGGGTCTTAAGAAATAGTGAGGGAGGATCTAATAAGTTTCTGAATTCTTAAGAAATGTTCTGTTCTTCCATTTTTCAGCCAGCATGTGAGGTACATGCCTCCCTTCAGGGTGAAAAATGTACTAACCCTTTTTGAGTATGACTAAGCAGAGAGCTGTTTTATAAACCGGAAAGTTCTAGCAGAAGCCAATGCACATGCTGTCTGGAGTGCAGTGTTTGCATGTGGGAGGAGGGTAAACATTGCTTTGGTTTTTAAGCTTTTCATGACTCAAAGTACATCTGAGCGTTGAGAGTTGGTTAGCTGTAGTAACAAAAGCTTGCCTTGTCAGATGATTTAACTAAATGAATTTAAAATGGTGCTCCCTGATATGCCATGCCCATGACGTTTTACTCGGACTCCAAATGCTGGCGATAGCCGTGAAAAGCTGCATGTTTTCCTGTGTAATGTGGCACTTGCTGCACCCTAGGGTACTGCAAAGGTTCCTTAGGTGTTTTTTTTCCCTAACACTAGACAAAAAAATTAATTTTGTACACATACTTCTTGGGAGGGAGGAGGAGTGAGTACTTCAAATAATTTTTCTCTAAAGGAGCCCAAAAAAGAATTAAGGAAAGTGTACATCCAAACAGGAAATCTCTGGGGTACCTGCAGTATATTTAAATGAGGAATAACACAATCCAGTGTGCCTTATTCCTGTCCTAGTCTTCACCAAAAACTATCATTTACTTCAGTTCTTTTTTTTTTACTCTTGCATTCTTATGCTTGAAGCGTTCAGGGACTGTAAAATAGTTCTTCCAATGCATTCATCTTCAAACAGTTTAAAACCAGAAGAATTGTAGCCTCTGCACAATTATTTCCCAGACCCTCCTGCTGTGAATATTCAAAACTAACCAACTATTTCAATGAATTTCTAAGCCACTGATGGCTTTTTAAAAACTTATTTTTGCCCTCATTCTTTATTGTTGACTGAACTGGTTAATTTAAAACAGATTAAGCTGAGATGTCATTAAATGTTATGAGAGTGCTCAAAGAAACTTAAAACACAGCATCATCTGAGGGAATTGTAATTCAATTGGAAAAGTTAGATTTGACTGGAGGGTGGAGCAATTACCAAAGAAAAAGTAAAATATTCTGGGATGGATGTTACAAAAGCTTGAAAAATTGCACTTCTATTCCTAACTTTTAAATTATGATTATCTGTACGATAAATACAGTTTTGGCACCTCATTTCCTATTTTATGATGTCATTTCTGTAACATGATCGATTTGTCTTTAAAAAGAATTATAAAAGTATAAATTATCATTTTGAAGCCTCTTTGACTCTGCAGTAGTTTTGAGCTTTTTGTTTTTCTTTGCAACAAGATTATGAAGTTATCAGTTAGTTACCTTAAAAAGTTTGCCAGCTTTCAGTCCTCTCCCTGGCTTACTAAACTAAGTTATAAAAGGAAGAAAAGGAGCACAAGAAGTACAGCAGAAAATGTGTATTGCTTGGCCTTACCTGTAAGCTTTTGCGAGTGCTCGAGGTAGCTGGGTCCTGTGAAGTGCAGCAGAACGACAAAAGTAATCTTACCAACTTTGCAAGTAGAGTCTATTTTTAGAGGTGGATTTGCTGACTCTGACCTTGAGTGTTACCCACTCCAGAGAATGATCTTTACATCTGCTGGTAAAACTGTTCCCTGATGTGACCTGAAACATTAAACCTGGCAATGTAGTTACCTAGCCTCGGCATGACTAAGATAATGTGATGCCTGCATGTCAACTGCAATAAAACAAAACTCATCTTTTATCTTCTTGTCCCTTTGTCAAGCCCAACGCTATGTTTGCTGCTGCATGTGAATCAGCAGCATTGCACTGCTGTTCCCTGTCATGCTGTGAACAGGTGATTCGGCACTGGCACAACAACAGGCAATGGGAGAGGTGACATCCTGACAAGATCCTCATCTCTTGCGTGTGCACCACAAGGAAGCCACTTTTCCCTACCTCCTGTCTTGGTTTTCTTCAGTACTGCCACTCTCTGTATCTATTTGACTTCTGAAATGCTTTTCTCTGCTAAGAAAGTGATCAAGTCTCAGCTCTGGTGACATAGGCACAGATCACCAAAAAGAGGCAGAGGTACACTTTGAAACCTTTGAAAAATTCCCTACTTCCCTAAAAAGGTCTGATGAAAAGCTCCATGCCTTCTATTGAAGAAAGTATAAAACCCTCTGTAGTAAGCCATGGCCAGATTCATCAAAGATCAAATCTGGGATCCTCACTGTCAGAGCCACACCTCTTCCACTCAAACACTTCACTGCAGGAGTGGTGACCTTCATGTCCCCCAGGGCTGTTTGCTAGAGGGATCAGTGGTCACACCTGAGGAGCTAGTACACACTATCTTCTAGCCAAGCCTTTGTTCTGTTGCAAACCATGCCTCGATGTTGCCAGTTTGGACAACTTCATTAGGAATATTGAGATTTTGGTGTTGCTGGACCTAGGCTTGCAATGACTTAAGAAGCTCCAGTTGTCATTTGAGTACTGTTATTTCTCAGGGGAAATTCATTAGATCCATTGCCTTCTGCCTGGGAGTGGAAGAAGGAGGCCAAGAGATCGGTCAGGACAAGCTCATGATATGGGGAAGTGGCCCACTAGTTTCTGCACTTGCTTTCTGGAGCCTCCCAGCCCCTTCTGTTGAGATGACCACCTTGGAAATAATCTCCCTGAGCAGAAGTGTATGCACTACTTGCCTGTCTTTGTGGGTCATAGTGCTTCCTACTGTCACGCTACTGCGTGCCAAAAGCAGCCAGTTGTTGATGAATACCCAGTGCAGAATTTTTTTCATCTCTTGCAAGAACAGAGGGTCTTCTGTGAATGCACATGCCCGTGCCTGACCAAAGTTTCAGGTTGCCCAAGCATTTTTTTCCACAAGTATCCAAGTCCCATGGTAGGTGCCATTAATTTTCAGTGGGACACAAGTTCCTGAATATGTCAGTTATTTTTAATGTTACTTCAGATCCTTCCACCACCTTTGTCATCCCTTGTCTGTTCAAAAGATAGAAGTTCATCCCAGAAGGACCAGGACCAGACTTGGTCGTGGCCTGTGGATAATACTGCAGTACTGATGTGAAGTAATAACAAGCAGTTTCAGTTCAAGTTCTGGGCAGTGGATCTGCTGCTGTTTCATGCTAACAGCATCACTCTAGCCAAGTTCCATTATTACAGAGCAGCAAAGCTCCTCCCTGCCAATTATTCTGATAGATGCTCTTAAAATGAGAAGGAGCTTAGATGTTAGAAACCTGCTGTGCCTTACAAGTTACCTTGGAAGGTTGTTGTGCAAATTAATTCTGTACTGATAACAGAGAAACTTTGTGGAAGAGGAGATACAGACTCCATATAACAGAAACTAGCAGTGGTTGTTTTATTTTTATCCCTGCAGGCAACCCAGTGTGTGGGAATAAGGGTAAGATGATACAGCAGAGCAGCAGTTCTGGTGAGAGGAGACTGCTCTGTAGCGTGTGCAATGGAAGGTCTGTGTGCCCTGGGTGTCATGGCGCAGGGATAGGCAGTGAGCTGTTGCTTCTGTTGGGCTGTCACTCCACAAAGTTGTCTTTCTGATATGATATTCCTGGCACAACAATATTTTGTGTTGTGGTGTTTTTTCAGGCTGGCATTTTGAGTTCCAGGTTGAAACAGAGGTATTTGTTCTGACAGCCAGGCAGACAAACAATACAAGCCCTTGCACCCCTCTCTCCATCAGGTCACAAGACACGTAGGGAGGGATTGTTCACCTCCTGGAAAAATGTTCTATTTTTGGGACCAATTGTATGTGTTTCCATTAGTTTTGCTTTTGATAAGTTAAAAAGTACTAGCTGCTGTGCTGTTTTCAGAGTGGCCAATGACTTTTGAGTGCTTTGGAGCCTGGACACATAGGAAACACAGCAGGAAGGCTCTTGTTTTGGAAGAGGTAAGCACCTGCCCTCTGGAAAGTTGAATGGTTGCCTTGGGCACCTTAAAACAGATGTTTGCCACATTATTGGTAATTTCTGAAAATCTTGGCTAAGCTAATGGCAGTGCTTTGAACATGCAGATCACTCCCATTTCCCAGAGCCTTGCGTGCATTCTTGTTCAGCCTGCAGGTCCCGGCTGTTGGTCATTGGCTCTTCTGTGCAGTCACCCATTGGCCTCCTGTGTCTGTCTTAGCGAAACAACGGTACCAGCCCAGCCCCAGAACATGACCCTGGACAAAATTTATTATTCCTCTATTTTTCATGTGGATTCTGAAAGTGACAAAGGGCTGACCAAGAACAGTGCTAGGCGCTGTTCAGATCCATGCTAAAAGGCAATTCCTAGCTTTGAGAGTTGAAGTTCTAGATAGAAGAGATAAAGGCTCTGATGAGAAAAAGGACAACACCCAAGCAGAGTGAGCAAGACTGTGGCCAAAAAAATGCTACCAACCAGCTTCCTAGATGGTGGTTTCTGTGGTGGAGTATGGAGCTGTGTGGGAAGGGTGAGAGCTAAAGTCCCATTCATGGGGGAAGGGGTGAGAAGGGGAGAAAAACCTCAAAACTTTTTAAAATGAATTCTTAGGAGTGAATTTCTTCCACAAGTGCTGCTTAAAGAAAAGGAGAAGGGATAAAACTGATATATTTCTGGCCAGACCACACTAGAGGTACAGTTGGAAAAATCTGACACTGTTTTCTAAAGCTTGAAATTTTTATGTTAGGTTAAAATAAAAGCTTTGAATTAAGTTCTGCTTTAGAAAACTTCCCTCTCCCATTCCAACCTGATGGACTGAAAGATTTCCTCTTTGCTACAATATATGCTATTATTTGGAAAAGCTGGGGTTTTTTAACAATTGTATGGGAAGAATAAGTATATAATTATATAAGATTGTTCTAATGTACATTTGCAGCTGTACTGAGATACTAAGAGCATGCAGAAACCATTATGTTTCCAGTTGTTTGGCAAAAGTTAGGAAACCTTATATATATATATTTTAAAGTTAACTGTAAAGTAAATCCAGATGGTTCTCTCTTGCACAGACAAGCAGTCTTCAAACTAGACATATAGCTGTAGCCTGGCTATAACTTGTTTTGATTGCTGCAGATAGAGAGAAATGTTTTAAATGACTGTGCACACTCCTCACAAAATGCTGCGTGCCCTTGATTCTTGCTGAAGTCAACTGGCATTTATGCAGCACTACATAAAACTTGTTTGACAATACCTTGCGTGCATGATTTGGGTTTTACTTGTTTAATTTCTCTTTATACTGAAGCATTGCTTAATGGCCCCCATCAGGGGTTTGGGCTCTGCTGAGGCAGGCATTGCAGACCCATAAAACAAAGATGACAGTTACTACCTTATGTAACCTACCATTTGAGCTTGAGTTTGTTCTTCTTTCTTTGTCTCCTAGTTAAGGATTACCAGAAAATACTGGTTGTATGCTTATTTTTGATTGATGTATTCAGAGTTTTATTTGATTCTTTAATAAGCATTGTCTGTTGTGTTCATTACTGTATCTCAGCTAGATGTCAGTTGTGCTAGCTTCTATCAGCAGGGCAATCAGAATTATGTTGATTCACAAGAGCATTCTGCAAATCTAATGAAAGGGGCAGCTTTGCTTCATAGGGCAAGGATTTCAGTGTCTGAATATTTTAAGTCAACACACTAGGTGTGTTGCTGTAATCCTGAAAATATGGGGAACTGAAATTTATGTCAGAAATTAGACACTCGTGGCACGTTACTTATGTTATTTTTTTAGTCAGTAAGCAAGTGTTCTTGTAGATGACAGTTGATGTTGTTTGTCCAAGTAGTAAAACAGGTAGAAAACTGTTTTATGAGCTTCTTAGGTAGTATTGTCTGGAGCGTACCTGGTATGAGTCAAATTTCCTGGCTGGTGCATCTCTTGCTACATCTCTGTCAGAACTAAAAGCCCACCAGTAATGACTGTGTTTATAAGACAGTATTTGAGGCTAGGGACAAAGCAAGCTCCCTGGGAGCTAGGAAGGAAGGACTCCAGTCATGAATGAGGTTCCCTGGCCTTCTCTGGGCGTGTTGGGGGAGGCTGGGGCTGAGGCACTGAAAGGAGTTTTGTTCACTGTTCTGCTTTTTCTCTTGCTGTCAGCAGAAAAAAAACATACTGGGAGATTTGTGTTGAAATGGAGTATAGATCCAGGGCATGTGGAAAGCAAGGGATGAGGGCTTTCTTGTAACCTCCTCTTACCAAAGAATGTTGGGAACAGGAAAAGCCTGGGGCCCCAAACTGCTTACCCCCCTGTTCCTCAGTCGATGCTAAGAGAAGGCGCTATCAGAACACCTACCAGAGAAATCCTCTGCAGAGAGAGAGCATTAACCAGTGACTACCTTGTTCTGTGCTGTGCGGGATGTCCTGACTTGCTCCTTGCATCAAAAAATTGGGCACCTCCAACTGGTCATAGCATTTAAAAAGCCTTAGAAAGAAAATGGCATTTGCCAAAATTTGAGGTGATTTTGTCCCTAATATATCACAGTATTACACACAGGATTGTACTTAAATTCTCCTGGTGACATGCTGGGACACTGCCACAGTCTGTTTCTACTTTTATTGTTTATTGGAAGAATTTTTGTTCTACTTCTCTATATCCTTAATAACAGAGGGCTGCAGAGGTTCAACCTATTATCCCAAAGCACAGCATGTTTTAAAAAATAAACAAAAATAATAGAGACTTGGTATGTAACTCTGATGAGAAAGTTTTGCCCAGACATGCTGAGAGCAGGTTGCAGGTGAGAGTAATCTCATGGTATACGGAGTGCCAAATGTAGACTTAAATAGAGCTGAGAGACAGAAACTGGGTGGATGTTTGTTGTCCTCTTGGTACTGGCTTCTGGCTCACTGGTAGTGCAGGCAGAGAAACACCAGAGCTGCAGTGCTGTCTCCAGTAGTCTGGTGTCCGTACCACTGACTGTGGTCAGTAGCAAATGCCTTAAAGGAAATTACATGAAATCTGTGCTCCCCACTTACAGGATAATTTTTTTCTGCCCCTCAGAAAATCTTTTTAACCTCCCCACTCCACTGCCTTACATAAGGCTTGGCTAGAAGCCCGAAGCATCAAGTATTATAGCTTTTCCAAAACTACTTGATTTCTTCCAATGCAAATTGTCTCTGGTGGTGGTTTTTGTTATTTATGTGACTATCCAATATTCTCTTTAAGTCTTCTATTCTCTTTGTCTCCACATGTTCTGATAATGACTTCAACAGGCTAAGTAATGATAACTATAATTTACAACATTAACTGGTTTGAAATATGTCATCTCTTCATTTTTCCTAAGCAAGCTTGGGGGAAGTTTGCCCAACCATGGCTCAGGTGCAGCTGTACTGAGAACATCTGGTCCTGTGGTACCATATGGCTACAACCTACCGTTCATCCTCCTAGAAGCAATCAAGTACACTTCATGTCATAAAACCCCACAAAAGCAAAACAATGCCTCGTAATCCGCCAGGAATGCTCTGTGCCACCTCAGGGCAAGTGCCTTTTAATGGCTTTTTGCTCACAGTTTGATCATGTTCCAGGCTCTTTTAAACTGAGAACACCATAAATGTTGGAAATGAGGTACTCCATTTCAGGAAAAATACAAAAGCCAGACCAAGTAGTTCTGTGAAGTAGAAATAGAGTTGTTACACTATGAGAGATAGCAAGACTGCCTTAATAGAAGGCATTCAAGTGCAGCTGTTCATGGGTCTTAACTGGTGTTGGCCTATGGAACTCATATTTAGAAAGGAAATCAGGGAAAGCTAACATATGCCTGGGGACTTTGAAGTTGTTATTATCATCCACATGCATAAGAACGGGAGATCCTCTCTAGTCCAGCAAGTACTGAGAAATGAATGAGTTTGGCTGGCGCATACATCAAAGGTCTTCACTTGTAATTTGCTTAAGAGATTAAAAATGAAATATGAGGGAATTATTAAGGAAGAGCAAGCTGCTGGTTTTTTCCCCCCCTTGCAGCAGGAAAGAACAATTGAGCATCTATTCTGGCTGAAAGTGATTACTGAAAAGCTTTCTGACAACCTTGAGCAAAGAAGCAGTTGCATCTTAGTTTCACTGACATCAAATAAGCATTTGATTTACTGACATCCAGTTGGACCTGTCCAGTGCCAAGGAGTGTCTTTGAGAAGCAAACAAACTTGATAAAGCTCTTTCTTTACAGAACCACAATCTCTAAAGCAATGCATTGCCAGACCATGAAATGTGCTCTACATTTTAGCTACCAGAAATGTTTTACTTCAAAAATAAACTAACAAAATCTAGTCATAAACACTTGAAGCTTGCTACTGTTCCCTTTGCTGTCAAACATGATTTTTACTGTGGTTCTTCAAGAGATTGAGTAACCACTAGGAAAGAGATGGTATTGTCAGGTCATTAAAGCCAGGATTGGAGATAGGGAGGTTTGATAACAGCTGTGATCTGGGACAAAGTTGACTGTGAATGCTCTTGAAGTAGGAGGAGAGAAGTGACTTCTCAGAGCAGCCTCTGGTAGGAATGCAGAGTGTGGGAAATCCTTATTTTTTAGGGGTTTGAGAAAAAATTATGATGAGCTTTTGAAAGGAATCCAAAGATGTTGGCAGAAGTCTAAATCACATAAGTCTTCCCATTCCATGTCCTCTGCTGTTGCTAAGTCGGAGATCTTGTGGAATGACTTGGAGCATCTGAATCAAGATCAGGTACCTTAAAAAAGAGCCTGGTGGTTTTTTGAGCTGACAGAGGAATTGATGGGTGCTACAATCCACCCACCCCTATGACCCAAAATGGAAAATTCTGACTGTAGATAATTTCCATGTTCACTTTGATAGTTTCTTTGATAGCATTAAATTTGTTTTACTTGCTGACTTTATATTCAGCATGTGCTTTAACACTTTTTCTCCCCTTCACCACACAAACTCTCATTGAGTGTTCTTTATCCTCATAATCTCATTTAGTTTGGGATTTTACCTGCCCTTTTATGCTCCAAAATGGGGAGTCCTACAAAAAATTCTGGCTCTAACTTCATTGGACATAGAGCAGGAGGTCATCAGTCCAGCTCATTTCTTATTTTACGTGATGGAGGCACAAAGCAGGAGTAACAAAGATAAGTTCATTTCTCAGTCAAAATTAATCAACTACATTTATGAGCATTGCTGCTCAAAAATAGTCTCCTTTTGTGAAACCAGCCAGTCTCTTCCACACCTTTCAACCCATCCAGGTAAACACATTCACACTGAGAACTGTAAAGAAAGCTTTTAGATTGAACCATTGCTTTTCCATTAAGACCCCAAAGCACCCACATTTCTCAAAGAAGCCATTCAACATGTTTTATTCCAGCTGTTACAGATGCTGATTTCAGCATAAATTAATTATTATTAGTCAGGCCCCTGCATTTTTCTAATTTACAGTGAAAAGACAACCTATTTTTTTTTAAAGAACATTAACACAGAGGATTTTCATGTGAACAGCAACAGCAGACCCAAGAATATCTCCCTGTGCCAGAGAGAAGCAGACAAAGAGGCGTCAGGAGATGCCCTGCCACCAGAATGGGAGTCCTAAGGGACAGGACTGGCCATCAGGAGCCCCAGCTTGAGCAGGAAAACCATAGGAAAGCTGGATGAGTGGTCAGTGAGAGGATTTTAAAAAATGTTTCCAGGAAAAGAGGTCTTGGAGCTTTGATACAGAACAGAAGTTTTTGAGAAAACCAAGCTATCAACAGGAGTTGCTGTCTATTGCAATTACAGCTCATTTATATCAGAAAAGTAATGTGTATAAACAGTGCACTAAATTACTGCTAAGCATATTTTTGAGATGTCTTGTATTTCCTAGTGATATAAATAAGCCTGGTTTTAGAGAGAGAGAACTATGCTGCATGACAGAGATAAGTAAGTACAGGTTTTACCTATTGATTTATCTCTTTAAAAAAGGGAGGGGGAGGAAACCTAAAGGAAGAAAAACTTGAAAGTAGAATACATCAAATATTGTTTCCTTGGAAACAAAAAAGAAGATTACATCACAGGGTTCAAACCTATAAATAGAAACCTAGCAGTGCAGATGCAGAAGAAACTCTTGATCCTAGAGGGAAAATTCAGAAATTAATATGACCTCCCTTTAGACACTGCTGTCACAATGCAGTCAGCACAACCTGATCTTGAGGACCAGCAATAAATTTAGCTGATGATACATGACAGTCTTCTCTCAATTCGCTGTAGTATTCAGCTCGGGGAACTGGTTCAGTTGGTGAAAAGAGGTACAATTTTCAGTCTGCTATAAATACCATTGGTGTCTCCAGAGCCTTGCTATGCTGCTATGGCAAAAATTACTAAAAGTCTTCAGCCTGAACTCTAAATCCTTTGAGCAGCCATGGCAGGACACTGAAAACCTCAAGCCCATATTAATGTTTGTGAGAAACACCCTGGTCGAAGCATCACTGCACTCTGGTGGGAGTTCAAGCCTTTGGACAAGATGAGCTGTGGCTCACGGGCTCATGAGCTTCCTGTCCTTTTCTGAGTTATGTTTCTTGATGCTATGGAATGCTGTTTATACCATTAGTTACTCAACTAAATAATGATATTTTCATTATTATAGATTTAATTCCTTTTAGACTATGCAGTGGTTCACCTTATAACTTTTAGTGATGTACAACTTTCTCTCTGCTTTTGCAGACGAACTCTCACCCGAGTATGTGTATACAAGACTCCTAAAAGGATACCTTCAAAATTAGGTAATTCCTGTATCCTATGGGCTAATGTTGCTAAATCTTCCTTTGAAAGACTAAAGCCTTGTATAAATTGTATTATTATTATATGGCCTTTCCAGATGTTTGGGTTTTGTGGTTTGGGTTTTTTTTTGGTGGTTTTTTTTGTTGTTGTTGTTTTGGGGGGGTG
>JANIJG010010721.1:0-16601 GCA_024611175.1 Megaceryle torquata | reverse complement strand
TCATAGTTTGAATGCATGTTAATGTGGAGCTATAATTTTCAGTGAAGTTTGTTTTCCCAATGACAGTTTTGGTAAAATGTATTATAATAATTATATATTTGCATATCACTTTTAAATCCCTTAATATTGTTTATAACAGAGTCAGTATATGTATATAAGGGATGTACACACTTATCTAGAATGTAGAAAAAAGCTGTATTTCAAGAACAAGCACTACATTTTTGCTTACTTATAAAGATAATAAATGCTGAAAAATAGTAAGCATAACTTTTCATTACAACTCATTTTTCTTGAGAAGCAGGCAATTCCTGAACACATATTTTGAACTAGTTTTATAGTAGCTCTTCATATTTTAATCCAAAGCATTTTCACCTTTTGAAGACTGAAGATTGTGTCTTAACTTTTCTCAAAATAAAATAGACTGTATTTTATTATTTCTCATTCTAAATTAATTAGAAAAACTTTTTTGTATATTTTGGTGTTCTATTTGATGTTAGCATGTTTAGAGGTTTAGTAGTTCACAGCTTTAGCATGTATGACAAATTAGCAATTCTGCCGACAAACTTTATTTCATTAGATAAAAAAACCCCAAATGATCAAATAAACAACAAAAATGTAATTTCTATAAATCCATTTCCTTAAAACTAAAATGTATGTATGAATTATTTTGCCATAATTATTATTTGCCATTAATTATTTTGCCATCTACTGTATTGAGGAAGATGGCAGAACTGTCTTAATCCACTGTCATCCAGTCATTTTGTAACAAACTTTTTGTAATCTACCTGCTGAAGATTAAATGATATAAGGTAAAATGCTGAGAATTAGAAGAAATTAACCTGAATTAACCTGAATGGTTTGGGACCAGTTCTGTTTGACATCTTTTTCAGTGATCTGGACAAGGGGATCGAGTACACTCTTGGTATGTTTGCAAATGACATCAGGCTGGAGAAGAGTGTTGAGGGTAGGAAGGCTCTGCAGTGATCTGGATAGGCTGGATTGATGAGCTGAGGCTAATTGAATGAAGTTCAAAAAAGCCCAGTGCTGGGTCACAACCCCAGGCAACACTACAGGCTTGAGGAAGAGTGGCTGGAAAACTGCCAGGCAGAAGAGGACCTGGATGTGAACCTGGGTCAACACTCAGCTGAATTGCGAGCCAGCAGTGTGCCCAGGTGGCTTAGAAGGTAAACAGCATCCTGGCCTCTATCAGAAATAGTGTAGGCAGCAGGACTAGGGAAGTTGTTGTTCCTTTGTATTCAGCACTGGTAAGACCAAACTTTGAATACTGGGTTCAGTTTTGGGCTCCTCAATACACAAGAAGGACATTGAGGTGCTGGAGCACATCTGAAGAGGGGCAACAAAACTGGTGAAGGGTCCTGGAGAACAAGTCTTATGAGGAGTGGCTGAGGGAACTGGGATTTCTAGCCTGGAGAAAAACATATTGCTCTCTACAACTACCTGAAAGGTGAGGGTAAGAATTGGCAATACCCCATGACAAAAATAAGCTAAGGATCTAGACCCTGAGGTGCCAGTTTATCACCATGAGGTGCGCTTTAACTGCTGAGGCAACAAACTGTTCTAGCAAGCCCTGATTTTGTTTTTCTTTGTCAGTTTTCTCTCCAGAAGTCTACACCTATCCCACACTGTGACCAGGGAAGTGGTTGAGTCACCAACCCTGGAGCTATTTTAAAAGTCACGTAGATGTAGCACTTAGGGATATAGTTTAGTGGTGGATTTGGCAGGGTTAGTTTCACAGTTGAATTCAATGATCTTAAAGGTCATTTCCAAACTAAATGCTGACAAGGTTCTATGATTCTATAATAAGAAAAATTATTGTCTGCTTATTTCATTAAAAAAAAAAAAAATCTAATCTGTTTTAATCATTTCCTAAACTATTCTTTAGACCATTTACATTATTTTAAATCATTCACCTTTGCACTGAGTTAGAACATAGGTTACTGTAGTTTTGGCAATTATGATGGCTTCTTTAGAAGCTCAGGGTAAGACAGGAACTTGTGCACAACAAAGAGAGAATCTTGCCTGGTCCTTGTTCCACAGTATCTGAATGTGAGCCACCTACAGTCTAGAAGTCAGAGAGACCTTCTGAGATGTATATGCACAATCGGTTATAATATTCCACTCCTAACACTTAACACAGTTACATGGCTCCTGGGCAGATACTGGATTGTAGCTGGCTAGCTGGGCTCAGGACCCATCTCTTCTGCCTCCACACCCACCGGTAAGGAATCAGGCAATTATTGGTCTTTTCCATGCACTTGTTTTTTTCTCCACCTGTCCTGACTGTTCAATCAGATATCAGTTTGTACTATATATCTGTACAGTGCTTAGCATAATGGATCCCAGTTTAGTCTGGTCTCTGGGCACTCCTGTAATGATTTTGCTGCTACTAACAACATGTGGCAGGGTGGTGTTTACTTTGCCTCCGGTTTGAACACTGCTGATGAAAGGTTTCATAATATTAATGTATGGTTTGGATCAGAACAGATCTCAAAAGCTCATGCTTTATGGGCTTTCTCTGAAATTATCTGATCCACCCATCACGCTTGGCAACATCTGTCAGAGTAAGACTTCAATTGTTGCTGTTATTTTATGCATATCTTAATTACTCTGTTTCCTGTCTTTGATAATTTTTGGTACGTGAAGAACTGCAGCAGTGAAATTGTCTACAAGTCACCTGATCGTTCACTGGATGCTGGGCAGGCTTTTCACTGCCCATATGAGCCACAAACGTATCTAAATTTCCTATTTTTGGTGGCTCTGATCTTTAGTCATTGCATTTCTTCCAAACTGGTCTTTGGCTTTGTCTTTAAATTTGTGCAAGTCTTATGCCTTTCAGTTTTGTTGACTGTAAGGACAAGAGTAAATAGAAATATTTTCATTTTGCTTGTTTCCCACAAAAGAAAACAGAACTGGAACATTAATACTATTAATAATAATAATGTGAGCAAAACAAATGTATTGATGCATCTCAAGCATATTTTTTTAAAATAACTTCTAGCAATTGCTAATATTCTTTTGTAGGCAAATCTCATGCAAATCCTGAAGAAAGTATATAGCTTTATGAAGTCTTGTTTATTGAATCCTTTCCGGTTACTAGGGAACAGATGTGCCCCCTCTTGCCTACAGGAACGACTTGAAGAAAATAATTGCATATTTAAAGTAGCTTCCAGCTTCTATGTCAAAATCTAGATGATTCATCTTTCCTACAAGAAAACAACAATTATATTAAATATTCACAGAATATAGCCACAGCATTTATGAAGATGAGTTTCAAACCAACAAAAGGGGCAGATAAGGTATCATAGAAGAATCAATGTGAGCTTTTAAAAAGACATAAAACCACTCATAATATAAGCTTCTTTTATATCACCATATCATGCTCTGGGAATCTGAATCTGGTAGGAAAAGAAAGAAGCTTTTCTTTCCCTCATCTTGAATTATATGACAGAAATTTGGATTTAATTTTGCTAGAACCATTTTAACAAGAGGATCCAAATATTTTAAATGGATGAATTTATATTTGCACAGCTTTGCTATGTTAGCCCTTTGAAGTGTAAACTGAAATAGTTTTGTTTTTTCATGAGATTAGCAAAATAGTAAATATTGAAAAAGAGAAATACCTGTAAGATCATTTAGGTCAAAGAAGGTGTATCTTTAGTCTATCTGTATTCCAGCATATTCTGGAGCATTATTAAAATACAGGCAGTTCATGAAAAATCTGTTAAATACCCCACACTTGTAATTCAGTAGCACTACAGATAACATTCATGTTTGTGTGGCACAGAAATTGTACCATATTGTTTCCTGTTCTTACTGGTTCTTGTTTCATCAAATCCCACTCCATCTTTCACAACAGCCCTCATCTTCCTTACTTTTTTTCCCTCTTCTTCACCTCCTCACATGCTCCACAACACTTTTCTCAAGAATTATCTTTCCCAACATACACTTACAGAATATATCCCATTTAAGGGATCTAGAATCAGAATGCTTAGGCTGGAAGGGACCTTACAGATCATCTAGTCCAACCTCCCTGCCATGGGCAGGGACACCTCTTGACCAGGTTGCTCAAGGCATCATCCAGCCTGGCCTTGAACACCTCCAGGGAGGGGGCATCCACAATGCCTCTGGACAGTCTATTCTGGAGTCTCACCACCCTTGTACTGAAGAACTTTTTCCTAAGATCCAATCTAAACCTATTTTCCCTCAGTTTAAAACTATTTCCTTTCATCCTATCACTGGACATTCTTGTGAAGAGACCTTCTCAAGCCTTCCTATAGGTTTTTTTCAGATACTGGAAGGCAGTTATAAGGTTCCCCCAGAGTCTTCTCAAGGCTGAACAATCCTAGCTCCCTCAGCCTATTCTCATAGCAGAGGTGCTCCAACCCCTGGATCGTCTTTGTGGGTGTCCTCTGGACTTGTTCCAACAGATCTATGTCTGTCTTATGGTGGGGACACTGGAACTGGACACAGTATTTGAGGTGGGGTCTCACAATAGCAGAGTAAAGGGGGAGAATCACCTCTCTTGATCTGCTGGCCACACTCCTCTCAATGCATCCTAGTATACAGTTGGCCTTCTGAGCCACATGAGCGCACCGCTGGCTCATGTTGGGGTTGTCAATCAACACCCCGAAGCCCTTCTCTTCAGGGCTACTCTCAACCCACTCTGTACCCAATCTGTAATTGTTCTTGGGATTGGCCCAGCCCAGATGCAGGACCTTGCACTTTGACTTGTTGAACCTCGTGCAGTTTGCATTGGCCCATGTCTCAAGCCTGTTAAGAAATATAATAAGGAATACAGTAAGGCACATAAAGTAGTAAGTCTTGAGTTACCTAAGTGCACAGGTTATTACAGAGCTTAATTTACTCTATTATTTGCAGGAAAATATACTTTAAAGATGTCCATTTACATTTTATGTCATTACATGTAAGTCAGTTATGTCCTTGCACCCTATCCTTAATGAGTAGAGCTGCTCTTCACATGAACCCATTGCTGTTCATGAAATACAAAGACCATCTCAGTGTTTGTCTGGCTTTCTTATAACTTTAAGATCAAGCTTTATCTTTACCACTAGTTGAATTCTTCTGATTAAGGCGGGAACATCATGAGAAATACTGCTATCCAGATTCTTCCCTTTGGTTAAATAATGTAATTTCTTCTCGATTACATAAACAAATGACTATGCAATTCGGATTTTTACTTGAAACATTTAACTTCTCAGATATATCTTTAAAGTCATACTCATTCTGCCAATAGCTTTTCTTTTATTTGTTTGTTGTTTTGTGAGCTAGACTGCCCTACTAAAATAGTGTGTTTGAGAAGCAATTTTTGCTATGTTCTGTTGTGATGCATAACATCAGATAGCGAGGGGAGTTATGAAATGGAGTCTGTAGAGCTAGAGTTTGTAAGAGACATTGTTAATTTTTTTTTTTTTTAATTGTCGTTTGATTTCACATGAATTGAAACCAGCCTTTCCCCAATTTTTTAAACATACAATTACAAATTATTATGAAAAAAAAAATGTACTTGACAGGAAAATAACTGAGAATTAATTAACTACAATAATATGCATTTATTCAAAACACCAATATAGAAAAATATATGGAGAAACATCTGTCTGGAAAGACACATAGGATATTGATTCCAAATAAAACCAGCATAAATGTGTGCAGTCATTACCACTATTTTGATTCTGTGAGAGACTGAACTGAATGTTGTCTAGTGAAAATATTCTGAACTTGTTCCATACTCCCCAGCTCTAGAATGGTGAGAAAACTGAAGTGGGAACATGATCCATATTTGTTACTTTGTCTGGGTCTTCTGTGCATCTTTTGTGCTTTTAAGTGTAAAGAGAATCTCTTTTTTTGTAATAACCGTCAAAGGTAATCTAGAATACTTAGAAGATTGGTACTGCATGAAAGACGTACTTTGTGTCCTCAGGTTTTTATGAGGGTGCCATCACAGATATCTAATGAAGAATTTTTCTATGACATTCCACTGTTTTTAAAGGAAGTAACAGGAAGAAAGCATGATACGTATGAAGTGTATGACACAGATCAATAACTAGAAAGAGATGTTTCAACTTTCTTTGATCAGGTAGTTTAGGACAGAAAATTACTACATGTCTAAGGAGAGGCAAAAGAGTTTCCACAAGGGGCAGTAGTACGCCTAGAGATGCTTTTGTATGTGATGTGCTACAGGCATAAAAGCAGTGGTTGCATAGCATCCTAAAACGACAGAGCACAAATGATGGATTTGCTGATGTGATAGTAATTAGAAGAAATTTTCCACTTCCCACTCATCACCCAACAACATTAAATGAAAAGCACTTACCAAGAAAGATACCTATTTTTGTTGTCTGCAGCAGAAAGGAAGTTACAAACATACTTAATTAGTTAATGTTTACAAAGCACTTTAGATCCTTGGATGAAAGGTACTAGATAAATGGTAAGTATGATCATCATTATGTCATCTATAGTTTAGTAACATAATTATGATGTCTGCAGTCTTTTCAAAGAACAGGCTGTAAGAAATGTTGACTTTTGAGATTTTTTACTTACTAGTGTTATACATCAACAAGGATGAATTTTCTTTTCAGGTTTATGCCAATTACAGGTTCATTTATCATTGCGCTCTTGGCACTCAGCTCAATGATTAACTTTGGTGGAATATTCTTGCCATACATATTTTCAGCAATGCAGGTGCATTTTCTATTTAATCTTTTTCGGGGGGGGGGGGAAGTTCATACATATATTGTGGACATATTTGTCAGGACCCAAAACCTTTTAGAGGAAGATTTATTTTTTATTATGACTTAGCTGCTGACTTTGGCTTCTTAGACAATAAACATAGGAAAACAAATACAATATATTATATGATGTTCCATTTTTTTCCCCCCTCTTCTTCTTCAATATCAGTATGTAGACATTTTATTTCAGATCTGTACCAAATGTTCCTACTGATGAGCTGGTCTGGGGATTCTTTGAACTCTAAACAGCTCATTACAAATGCCTAACCTTAAATACAGGATCCAATGCTGTAATTTAGGGTTTCTAAAATCTGATCCAAGTAGGTCATCTATATCTCTCTTACATCTAATTAGGATGTTTTTAAAGATAATTCATCCCACCCATCTTGTGTGAGCCCTGTCTTTCTTCTGCAAGGATATAGTGAAGGAAGGTGATCATTTTTTGAAAGAATTTCTATTTTTAAAGTGTAACCAGAATAGCACCCACTTTTTTCATGAATTTCGGCCTCAGGAAAGCAGCTGAAGAAGACTGCACCAGCACTCTTCTCTCCCTGTAAGATGCTGTCTCCTTTAGATATATGCTAGTCTGATTCATCTAAAGAAGCATTATCCATCTTTCCAGAGAAAGCTTTGCCATTATGAAGAAAATAAATCAAGTTCAATAAAGAAACTAAAGTGAGATTTGGAGAAAGGATGAAGGAAATGTTGCAGAGAGAACAAAATGGAGCATGCTGGCTAGAAAGTAGGACACAGTTGCAAGTTGCAGGCAGCTTAAGGAAGCCAGGGTTCAAGTTTCTGCTCTCAAACTCCTTCTGTATTTTATCCAGTGACACTTCAGTGACAAAACTGGGACACATGTGACTTGCCCAGTGATAAATCTGTAGGCATCTGTAGACATACTATATGAAAAAGTTCAAAGAATTAAGTCAGGACTTTGTAACAGTTTCAGTAATGCAGCTAGGGATGCAGATTTAAGTTAGTAACCTAAGAACAAAACAATTTTAGAACACTTTAATAGTATCATAGGATTGGTATGTCAAAATTTAATTTTCTTCCCAGGTGAAAATTCTAGTTTTTCCTTTGCATTCAGAGTGCTACTAAATGTAGTACTGAAAAGCCATTCTTCCACAGAATAAAAATTCAGTTAAAGCAAGAACTGCAGATTTCAGTAATGTTGAACTCTTTACTTTTTATGTTAAAATAGGATAATAAATGTTAAAAATATATTATAATATTTATTCAACATATTGCATGGCCTGAAAACCCAAAATTTAATCAGTTATAAATGGAGTAAGACTGAAATGCTAAACCCTGTGGTTCTGTCCTATTAGAATGAAACGTATCAGTACTACTGATACGAGTAAGGCAAAACAGTTTTACTTTTTCCTTCTCAAACTTTTGCGGACTTGAATTTTTTCAACTTGAATTTTGAAAATAAGAATAGTTTAAGAAGTTTTTTGGTTACACTTAGGTATCAGGTATTGTGGGATTTTGATTTATTACACCTCCCTTATTATTAATTTTTATTGTAGCTGCAGCTTTTACTCGTCCCACTGCAGATAATGTAGTAGTACAATACAGCAGTATACTGTTAACATGATTCACGATTATCACCTGCATAGAAACTGTTCAGTGTTACACTTAGCTACAGGGAATCAAAATAAAAGGTGCAATTATTAATTGATATATAAAATATAAGTTTCTAAAGCCTACTATCTGGTTCTACTATTTATGGTTCCCAGTTTTGGGATAGATATGAACTTCCTGTAATTAATGCATAATTATCAGGTACCAGCTAAAACTAGGACAAGATCACCACTTCACACAAATGGAAACAAAGGAAAGGAAATTGTGTGAAATGATACAGGATACAAGATAAAGTATAGATACCTAAAATGAGAAAAATGATTATGCTAGAAACTGCATAATATTAAAACCATGATGTTAACTAAAAGTCTGGACATGTATATGCAGATTTTATCAGTTCATCATAAATTCATTCACAGTGAAAATAAAAATAGGGCCACAGAGGAAGCATACATTGAAGCAAACTATGTAAGTAATTATCACCTTAACAAAGGTAACTTAGAAAACAAGTGAGATTTGTTTCTATTTCCAAGTGAAAAAAAGCCAGACAAAACTTGCAATATACAGATAAAATGACAGGTTGATAGATCAGGAAAAAAGGAGGTAAACTGAATAGGCAGAAAACATCCAGTTATGCAATGTCACTGCTAAGGCATAGTCAAAGTCAGGATCTCTGTGCCTTCTGTACTACTTGACTTCACTATTGCAAAGAGCACAAGGAAGTTGGTATAGAATGGTAGAATCATAGAATTGTTTGGGTTGGAAGGGACCTTTAAAGGTCATCTAGTCCAACCCCATGCAGTAAGCAAGGACATCTTTTAGTAGATGAATTTGCTCAGACCCTCATCCTGACCTTGAATGTTGCCAGAGATGGAGCATCTACCACTTCTCTGGGAGGTGGTTTCAGTGTTTCACCACCTTCATTGTAAAACATTTTTTCCTTGTATCTCATCTAAATCTACCTTATTTTAGTTTAAAATCATTACTCCTTGTACTGTTGCTGCAGGCCCTACTGAAACGTTTGTCCCCATCTTTCTTATAAGCTGCCTTTAAGTATTGAAAGACTGCCATAGGTCTCCCCAGAGCCATTTCTTCTCCAGGCTGAACATCCCCAACTCCTTCAACATTTCTTCATAGAGGAGTTCTAGTCATATTTGTGTCCCTCCTCTCTGGGACCTTCTCCAGCAGGGGGTTATATTTCCCCTTTTCCAGTCACTGGGGACTTCACTGGACTACCATAACTTACCAAATACATTGGATAGTGGCTTAGTGACTTCGTCTGTCCGTTCCCTCAGGACCCACAGATGCATCTTACCAGGTCCCACAGACTCATGCACCTTCAGGTGCCTCAAGTGGTCTCGAACCTCATCTTCTACAATGGGTAGTTCTTCATTCTCCCAGTCCCTGCCTTTACATTCTGTGACTTGGACAACATGGCTGTAGCATTTGCTGGTGAAGACCAAGGCAAAAAGGTCATTGGGTACTTCAGCCTTCTCCATATCCTGGGTAACCAGGTCTCCCATTTCCTTCCAGAAAGGGCCCACATTTTCCCTAGTCATCATTTTATTACCAACATACCTATAGAAGCTTTTCTTGTTGCCCTTGGTATACCTGGCCAGATTTAATTCTATATGTGCTTTGGCTTTTCTATGTGGCAATTTCTCTGTATCCCTTCCAGGATACCTGTTCTCACTTCTACCCTCCATAGGCTTCCTTTTTGTGTTTCAGTTTGTCCAGGAGCTCCTTGATCATCCCTGCAGGCCTTCTGGAGTTCTTGCCTTACCTCCTATTTGTCAGGAAGTATTGCTCCTGTGCTTGAAAGAGGTGGTCCTTGAATATTGACCAGCTTTCCTGGGCCCGATGTGTTGAGCAGATCCCTGAAGAGGCTAAAATCTGCACTAATGAAGTCCAGAGTAGCAAGCTTGCTGTGCATCCTTCTTACTGCCCTAAGGACCTTGAATTCCACCATTTCATGGTCACTGCAGGCAAGGCTGCCCTTGGGCTTCACATTCCACACCAACCCCTCCTTGTTGGTAAGAAGAAGATGAAGCATAGCTCCTCTTCTCCTTGGTTCCTCTATCACTTGGAGGTTATCATTCCAGGATTGCTTATGCTCTGCTGTGTTTTCCCTCCAACAGATACTGGAGTGGTTGAAATTCCACATGAGGACCAGGGCTTGTGAATGTGAGGCTGCTCTTACCAGTCTTTAGAGTGCCTCATCCACTCTGTCTTCCTTTAACACTGACCTGTAAGCTCTTGGTCAACTCCTGATCCATCCCCAGGCAGAGCTCCATACACTCCAGCTGGTCACTGGCACAGAAGGCAACAGCACCTCCTCATCTCCTCTGCCTGTCTGTCCTAAAGAGCGCTGCTGATGTGGCCTTGCTAGGGTGCCCTAGGGGATCATAGTAGAGAATACAGATGTTACTGTATCTGTAATGCTCTCTGAAAAGCAGTTAGTTAACAAGACTTAATTTCCTGTTTTATTTCCTCAGACTTTATGTTATCGTTATGAGTAGAAAGGCTAACTATCAAATAAAATGCCAGTACATGAGACACAGAAAATCGGATATAAACTGCTATATGGTCAGATTAAACTTCTAGGCTCAGAAGAACTTTGAAAATAAAAGGGCAAAGGGATCTCAGGAGAACAATTTCTTACCTATTTTCCAGTTATTGTTGAAAAAGTCCTTATGAAAAAGTCCTTCACCTCAGACCACGAGGAGCGAGGCGGCAGCAGCAGCCCGTGACGAGCTGAGCGCCGGATTGAGGCGGGCAGGGGACTCTCAGAGCCGGGCGGCCCGAGGGCGGGCGGAAAGGCCCGAGGATCGTCGGCAGAACTCGCGGGCGAGGCCGACAGGCTGACGTGATCGGGGCGTTGCCGTGGCAACGGCGGGGGATTTAAACGCGACGAGAGCGCGCGCAGGGAGGTTTTCCGAAGTCGGCAGCGCTCGCCAGAGAGGCGCTGGAGCCGCGTCGCGGGCGGGGAGCTGGGGAGGGGTGAACCGAATCAGTCGTCAGCGTCCTTCCAGAAGAAGACCCAGCTGTGATCGCAACCCGGCTGAAAGCTGGTGCCAGAAGAAATGTGGAGGACCAGACGGAGCTCCCACGCAAACAGGTAGGTGTCAGGGTCTCCAGCTGCAGGGAGTGCCTGTGCCTGGCACAGGGAATGGAGGGTGGCAGAGACACCCCCTGTGTGTGATGCGACCAGATGAATGATTTTCTCAGCCTGGTGGCAGAACTGAAGGATGAAGGCTAAGGAGCATAAGGGAGGGTGAAAAGGAAATAGACTGGTCAAGTCAGTCACTACATTGCTTGAAACGGGCCCTGCAGTCAGACAGGGCTCAGAAAACAGAGGGCTTCCTGTGATCTCATCCTGACAAGGTGGCACTGTGGAACCTAGTTACCCACAAAAGCAGGACTAGGCATCATCCCCAACCCCTAACGTCAATACCAACAACAGGTAGGATGCTTAGCCTAGAACATTCATGTCACTAGACATTCATGAGCAAGTACAAGTGAAGCTCCACCAGAAAAACACCATGGTTATCATTAAAAACCCCAGGTGCTCGTAGTGGGAGATTCTCTGTTAAAAGGCCCCAGAAGGAACCCATCTTCCAGTCTGACAAAGAATTGTGTGAAGTTCGCTGCCTCCTGGGAGCAAAAATCTATAACATTGCTGAAAGGGTGCCATAACTTGGGCAGACCACTGACTACTACTTTGGGCAGAGACTGCCTTGAGAGCAGCCCTAAAGAAAAAGACTTTGGGGTACTTGTGGATGAGAAGCTCAACATGAGCCAACAGTGAGCCTACTTGCAGCCCACAAGGCTAATCATATCCTGGGCTGCATCAATAGAAGTGTGGCCAGCAGGTCAAGGGAGAGGATTCTCCCCCTCTACTCCACTCTTCTGAGACCCCACCTGGAGTACTGCATCCAGTTCTGGAGCCCCTATTACAGAAAGCATATAGATGTGCTGGAGCATGCCAAAAGGGCTACAAGGATGATCAGAAGGCTGGAGCACCTCTCCTATGAGGATGGGATGAGAGAGTTGTGGCTGATCAGTCTGGAAAAGAGAAGTCTCCAAGGAGACCTTATTGTGGCCTTCCAGTATCTTAAGGGGGCCTACAAGAAAGCTGGGGAGGGACTTTTTAGGATGTTGGGTAATGATAGGACTAGAGGAAATGGATCAAAACTAGAGGTGGGTAGATTCAGATTAGACATTAGGAAGAAGTTCTCTACCATATAGGTGGTGAGACACTAGAACAGGGTGCCCAGAGAGGTGGTGGAGGCCCCATCCCTGGCAGTTATTAAGGCTGAGCTGGATGGGGCTCTGAGCAGCCCGATCTAGTGGGAGGTGTCCCTGCCCATGGCAGGGGGGTTGGAACTAGATGATCTTTAAGGTCCCTTACAACCCTGACAATTATATGATTCTATAGTATACTTTGTTACATGTGGGTGTGAATGACACTGAGACTGGGCAAAATCAAGGCAGACTATAAAGTTCTGGGGGCACAAGTTAAAAACACTGTGGCACAAGTTATCCTTTTTTTTTTTTTTTTTTTTTAATCTTGACAGTTACAGGAAAGGGGGCAGAGAGGTACAGAAGAATAATAAACATTATTTTTTGCAATGGTTTTGGCGTCTGTGACACCAGGATTATGACCTGCTATGTTAGATGGAATACATTTGTCTTGAAGAGGCGAGAGAATCTTTGGGGGTAGGCTGGCCAACTTAGGAGGGCTTTAAAGTGAAGTTTGCAATGGATGGGGTCCAACATGGTAAGGTGTGTGACATTGCAGCCAGTGGGCAAACAACCACAATGGTAACAGATGCTCCTTGACCAAGTCTCTGAAGTGTCTGTGTATCAACACAAGAAGCATGGGGAATAGACAGGATGAAGTAGAAATCTGGGTGCTGTCACAGGGCTACGATTGCATCACAATTACAGAGACATGGGATAGGTTCACATGACTGGAATGTGGTAATGGATGACTATGTGCTTTTTAGAAAGAATAGACTGACAAGGCAAGGTGGTTTAGTTGCTGTCTATGTGAGTAATCAACTAGAATGCATTGAGCTTAAGCCAGGGGGAGACAAAGCGTTGAAAGCTTGAGGGTAAGAGTTAAGGGACATGCAAATGGGTGATACTGTTGTAGGCATCTACTACAGACCACCAAACCAAGAAGAAGCTGTCGATGAGGCCTCCTACAGGCAGCTCAAAGTAGCCTCAAGATCATGTTGTCCTTGTGCTCATGGGTGAATTCAGTCACCCTGGTAGTAGTTGGAAAGATCACACAACCAGATATAATCAGTCCAAAAGGTTCCTGGAGTGCATTGGTGACAGCTTTCTGCTGCAGGTGGTTCAAGAATCAATGAGCAGAGGTGTGATGCTGGACCTTGTATTAACAAAGAATGTCTGGTCATGGATGTTAAGGCTGGGGGTAGTCTTGGCTATAGTGACCATGACATGCCAGAGTTTAGTGTTGTTAGGGAAAGAATGTGGCTTGTAAGTACCCTGGACTTAAAGAGGGCTAACTTTGTCCTCTTCAAAGATCTACTTAGATGTATCCCATGGACTAGGGCCCTAGAAGGTAGGGGGGCCCAAGAGAGCTGGTCAGTATTCAAACAGTACCTCCTTCGAGCTCAGGATAAATGTATTCCCTTGCAACCTGCATAGATAAGCAAAGAGCACCTGGAAAAACTCAAAATGGAAGCGGGAAATTTACAATTTGTGGGAAAAGGGTGTGGTTAATTGGGAGGATGTGAATAAATGACTTCTTTAAAAAGAAATTACTTCCCAGCCTCTTAGTTTTCAAACTCTGTTAATAGTCAGAAAAGACAAATGAGTCATCTTCAGCTTTGGACTCCCCTAGGCTTAGAACAGCAATAAAAAAATACCAAAAATGTTACTTTGGGGTAGAAAATAACTTCAAAACTATTTTCCATGATAGAGCTGAACCTTAACATAAAATACATGAAAAATCACATGAGATGTGTTTGCTGAGGTAATAGAGACATAGATTACAGAAAGTGCACTATAGTTGAACATCTTTTCTGTTTGATTAACTAGTGAAGGAAGAACAAGGCAGTAATTTCTCTGAAGAGAGCAAAAATATTGAGACTCTGAAATAAATTAAAAATACACAGAGAAAATAATAAATTTGTTAATACTATTTATTACAGTCCATGGATGGACATTTCTGAAAGTCTAGATTCATAATCTGTACTTTTAGAACAAAATATCTACAGGCAGAATAATCAGCTAAGGAAACAACATTTCTAAGCACTGAAAAATAATTAATTTTTATCTATAAATGTGATGGTTACATGAAAATATAGAAGTTATTATGTGGAATCTTGGACATTTTCAGAGAGGGAGATAAATCCAGGTGATCAAACAGCATAGGTCTTGCTGTTGTTAAAAACTATGAGCTTCAAAGCAGGTTGTGTTTTAAGCAGGTGTCTCTCCATTTCCCACAGCATAAACCAAAGTGTTTTGTTTTCAGACCAAGACCTTAAGTCACGAATGTATCTGCACTGTAATTGCAGGGACAATGGAGTCCTTCTTTCAGCTCTTGAATGTGGGAATTTCTACAGAAGGGTGAGTGAATGTGACCGGTTGTAGGTTTCCATCTGAGAGCTTCTGAACTCAACTTCAAGCTACATGAAACAGAAAAACACAAAAGGCAAGTTAAAAATATAACTGTAAGAGCAAATAAGTGAACTGAAAGTGGTGCCAAGTGCCCATTTTAGGAAGGACTACTCCAGTTTCAATTCCCTATGTAGCTAAGCAGCCTTGAAACTACTGGTGTCCTGCTGATCTACTCAACTGTCTAGAGGCTGCTTCTCATCTGTTCTTGTTTAAAAATTGCTACTTATACATGATGGTTAACTGAACAGAGTAGACTATGGAGTAGAAAGGGCTGTGCATTCCTAGGAACAAGGCAGTGTGGAAATAATTAGCCTGTGTTCCTACAGTCTCTGCCTTCTTTTTGGTTTGTTAGCTTTTCACACTGCCACAACACTCTGAAAATACTTCCAGCCTCAGAAGTCCACATTATTGCACCTAAGAAAATCTTTTTCTTATTCTTCTTAGTGTGAAAATGCTCACAGATCTACAAGCATACTCCTCTTCCCTAGAATTTGTCACATTTCTTGACTTCCGGAAGCAGTTCTGAATTAATGTATCAAAACAACTAAAAAAAGATAAGCCACGAGAAGTTTCAATAAATCAGGGTCAGAATCTGGCTTAACAGTTTAATTGAATTACAATATTCAGTATTCACTGTTTAAACACAGATAATGTTTGGTGCTAGTTTTTTGTTTGGGTGGGTGGGATTTTGTTGGGTTTTGTAGTTTTGGGGGGGGGAGGTGAGGTTTTTTTTTTAAACAAACATTCTCATTTGTTCTTATTTTTTTTTAATGGAGTCTGAAGTAATTTAGAATTAGAATTTATAGAGAAAACTGATGAAAGTGAACTCCACAAAGCTGAAATCTACCTTTTCTCTGTGTTTTATAAAGAGAGTTGTGTATAACCTTGCACACATGGAAACCTAGTGTACACACAAGTCTATATCAGAGAATTTGGCTGCTTCAGTGAGAGTACACAATTGTTTGTTAAAATCATAAATGGCAATTACCTTGCCAGAAGCAAAATAATTTTCAATAAAACAAGCATTCAGATTAGCAGAGGGCCCAATTCTGTTTTACCTTCATTTATGAAGTGACAGTTTACCTCTGGAAATACCTCTGTTGAACACTGGAATTATCTGGGGTGTAAAATACAATTTAATATGAGTAAGCTGCGGGTTTGAATTGCCTCTGGATAAGTAAGTACTGAATAGATAAGGATATAGCAAGCTTCTGTGTCAATAGTTCTGTTATTTTTCTTGCATAGAGCTAATTTGTTCCAGTAAAGGCTATCATGTATAGCCTAAACAGTCACAAAAAGAAAAATAAGCAAGAATGGATATAGCTACTTAGTGAAAAGCTAAAGAAATCTTCATTTTGAGATAAAATTTTGGTCTGTGTTTTATTTCCACTTCCAGTTCAGTTAGATATTGAAGGGGCCAGATGCCAGCATTGACACCTCATTGTTACTTTTGTTATTTTTGGGTAACTGGAGCCAATCTTAGAAACATAGAAACGTCTGGGTTGGAAGGGACCTCTAGAGGTCATCTACTCCAATCCCCCTGCTGAGAGCAGGGACATCCCCAACTAGAGCCCCACCTTGGATGTCTCCCGG
>JANIJG010010720.1:17984-28036 GCA_024611175.1 Megaceryle torquata | reverse complement strand
GAAGTTCCTCCTCATGTTAAGGTGGAACCTCTTGTGCTCCAGCTCACATCCATTCCCCCTTGTCCTGTCCCAGGGCAGGAGTGAGAAGAGGCTGCCCCTTTCCTCCTGACACTCAGCCCTCAGATATTTATAAACATTGATCAAATCCCCTCTGTCTTGTCTTCTCCAGACCAAAGAGCCCCAGGTGTCTCAGCCTTTTGATCTTGGTGATCAAAAACATGGCTTAGGAGGATCTCCAAGAAACCAGTAAATGGCCTTGGAAAAGATGTCTTTGAAAAAACTGTTCAATTGGGCTTCTTTTTATCTGGGCTCACATTTTGTCTCTTTCTTTGTTGCCATGACAGATAGAAACTTTCTTTTCTGTATTTATTTAAATGACAGGTAGGTCCTGTATTGTTCGATCCAGGATTTGGGATTGTAAAGAACATAGGGATGGGTTTTAATACTGGTGGCTGTCTCACACTAAGTGGCTGTCTCCTCAGTGTTAGATTTAGGCAATCTTTCTGCAAAAACGGGATTAAAGTATTCCTGATTTCACAGGGGTTCGGCTTCCTGACGTGCGTAGTTTAAAGTATTTGACTGTCAAAACTCTGAATCTTTCTTTCTGTGTGAAAATTGGGCATATTCAGTGGGGTCTTCACCTAGTGCTGTCTTTGGGACTGCTGCTCTAGGTGGGTTGGCTGCCTCGTGTTGTCAATCTTTTGACATGGCTAAAAAATACTGACGTGCATCATGTTATTTGACATTTTAATTCCCCCCAGCCCATCTGTAAAACCTCCTCAAACCTACCTTTGATCTGACAAAGAATCTGGCAAAGAAATGCCTTGTGATGTAGATGGTACAAATCATGTCTCAGCCCAGCAGCCCGCTGTCCGTCCTTCCCCTTTGCCTCTGGCCGGTGGGATGGAAGGGTCGGTCTGCCTGGACTGAAGTGGCTGGGAGCATCTGTAGGAATGAACACAACTCCCCATAAACCAGCCCCACGCCAAATGGGATGCCGACAGCTGCTTGCTTTTCCCTAGTTTATTTTCCAAAGCGAGTGTTTTGTATTTGCTTTGATACCTGAAATTCCAGTGCAAGTACTTGTTCAAACAAATGAACCAACACAAGCGAAGGGTCTTGTTGTTGTAACCTCCGGTAGCTCGTGCTGAGAAATGCTGCCTGATAAATAGTAATGTTGTGCTTTTCTTCTTCTAGGGGCAGTAAGCCAGAGATGACTGACAAGATGTCGAGCTTCCTTCATATTGGAGATATTTGTTCTCTCTATGCAGAGGGCTCAACAAATGGATTTATTAGCACTTTGGGGTAAGAACAACTGTTCTCTTCTACTAAAAACATCCGTGAGAAGGACTAGCAGACCTCAGCTAGCTATCCTGAGCCTGGCTCCCAGGAAGGACTGGGTAAAACAGGGTGGCTTTATGTACAGATCTGGGCCTATACGTAACAAAAGCGAACGTGGTGAGCTAGATGTGAGGAGGATGGAGAGTGGATCATGGCTATGGTGTGGTTTTGATGTCCTTGGTGGGGAGGAAGAAGCTCATCAAGTTAAGGTGTGGGTAGAGGGAATGAACACAAGCAAATGATTTTCATGTTGTTGTCTGTCCCGTGTCCATCCGTGTGTCCCGTCCTGTCCCTCCCTGCCCCTCCCAGTCAGGAATGAATAGCCCCCAGTGCAATCTGCTGATTGGAAAAAAAGATGTAGCGTAGGCAATGCAAGTAGCTTAAAAAAATAAATAATGTTTTTATATATATTAACAAAAAAAAAAAAAGCCCCAAGCCAAACCGTTTCTATACCACTGATTTACCACTATGACTAGTTTTGTCTTACAGTGTTTGAGGTTTCTCAGACAAAGAAAATTGTTCTTCTCCGGTCAGAGGAGAACACGCTTTGAATCTCCAGCTTTGCCGATGGCCAGCACCCCCGGAGCTGCGGTGGGAGCCGTGCCTTGCCGGCTCCTGCCCCCGGCGTGCTTCCCTCCCAGAGCTCCTGGGCGCTTTCTTCTGCAAAGACATCGGCGTAGGTGCTCTGCAGGAGAGTGCCTCTTAAGCAGCAAGAAGCGTGTGCTACTACATTAAACAAAAAGTAGCCGTTCGCATAGGAAAAGGAGGAGTTTGCAGAGAGAAGCCGTGGAATTGCAATGCAGCTCTGGCGAGGGACAGGGTGTGTTTTATTCTGCTCAACTGCTGCTGAGGAGAAATCTCTCAGAACGTCAGAAGCTGGCAGAGGAGCTGTGTACTGATTTGGAAGACCTTGCAGGGGGCTGGATGAGAAGCTCAAAGAGCACATCTGCCACCTTCTTTGAAAGCAGTGAGAAATTAGAGGGAGGGAAATAGCATGCATGACACATTGCTGTGGTACTTCAATGCTGAATGAGTAGCAAAGAAGCAACCAGGAAGCTTGATGATGTGGTGAGTGGGCACGCACACAACATGCTCTTTCTCATTTTCAGTAGCCGTAAGGGCCTCAGGGTGGGTACAGTGACAGCAAATTTTTTGATGCCTACTGTCCAGATGCATCTGATAAATGGAGCTCCCAAGCAGGGTACAAAGACAGCATCCTGGTAAGTCTCTCGGCAGGAAACGATGGGCTGGAATCTCATCTGAGTGACTCCAAACTAACTTGTAGGTTTAGTCCTCTAGCTATTAGGATTCTGGAAAATAAGAGGGCAGAGAAGGAAGCAGACACTGAAGATGCACCATGATCTATTATAGGAAAGAGAAGAAAATATGGGATGCTGCCAGAAGGGAAAGAAGGTATGATAAAAGCAAGGGATGTAGTAAGTAGGGTTGGTCGAATAGTATTTGGCGAATGTATTTGACAGATTTCCCAGGTACTCGTCAAATATGACAGGTACACTCTGCAGCATTCGATCAGCTGTGTAACTGGCCAAATACTATCTGCTGACAACTGGCAAAATGAATCAAGCCCGTACCATACATTTGGCTATTTTTTTTTTTCTTCCTAGTATCGAAGCAAGTTTGGCAGTAAATAATTCCAGAACAAGTAGAAAGTTGTGATGTTATGTTGAATCCCGTACAGTGCATGATGAACATGATGGCTGTGGCTTTTGATGGCATTGCTGAGCAGATATTTTTCACCATGGGTAGTCCTTTTAGATGTTATAGGCCCTAAGTTCGTGTGTTTTCTAGCCTTGATGAGATGTTCTCATGGCAGGTCTAAAGACCCCTTAGTGTTACGAGCATCCTCTTGGATTTGATTAGCACTGTTTTAAGGTAACTGCATTACATAATGGCCACACATCTTCTGAGCCTAATTTAAGCCAGAAATCCCAATTGCTATGTGAAACATGAAATGCATTATCATCTTAATAAGCCTCCATAATCAAATTAGTTTTGTCCCATATTTAATTTAGTCTTTGTCCTGAAGAAAATTAAAGCAGCCAAGGCAAGATTCGGTGTAATTGTGCTCTATACCATGTGGAGTTTTGACAGTCTTATGTCATAACAATGTGTAATGACTTGTTCGTGTGGCTAATGAAGGTTGAGAAACAGATACCACTTATACATTCTAATGTTGTTCTAAATCTTTGAAGAGTGTTCCTATTAATATTCCTATGACACGACTGTTGCTTAATCAGGACTTTACTCTTGCTGTTTCCCAAACTCAGTGCCGTCATCACGCTGATTACCGGTGTACAATATATCCTCTTTTGTGTTTTGGGGTTTTTTTTTTTTCCACCCTGTAAAATTTTTTTCTTAGTAGTTTGGGAAGTTCCTCTTTGCTTTCAATTAAATCCCAGGATGAGAAGGATATATTGCACTGAGATTATCTCTGTGTGGGATGATCAGAGTAACCCATTGGACTTGGATATTTTATTTCTTTTGGGTTTTTTTGGCCCTTTGTTTACTAGAAGCAGGTGATTCAGACAGCTCAACTATGAAGCCTACCATTCTTGTTTGAGCACACGTGTATGTATAATACTGAATAAGGAGAAAAACCATGGGGAAAAAGCAATTGACTCTGAATGTTTGCGTATGCAAATTTTAGATGCATAGAACTGTTGAGTCCACTTAGTCTCTCTGATCTCTTAATTTTTATGCACTTCTTTATTTTTCCTTAATTGTTGTCTCAAGATGCTCCCTGCATGTAACCAGCCTCTGCAAGGAACAACTCTCATATTCTAGGTCTCAATCTTTCTCAAGTTGATTCTGCATGAGAATGGACCTCTCAGACCTTTCAGACCTTGGAGTTTTACTTTCTACTTTCGTGTAGAAAGCCTCTTTGACAGATTGGTTTTTAGGACCCAGATTGAGTCATTTGGGATCAAATCAGAAAAGACAAAGTATTTGGTTACAGCTGCATTTCCCCAGTTTGGAAAGAGCGTTCGGTGAAAATGCAATTCCATGTTGATCCAAAGCACGGCAGGGGCAGAGCAGCGGTGACAGATGCACCTTAACTGTTTCCCTTGGGATTTGAATTGACCCCGTGGGGTTTTTGCCAATGCGTATTCCCAGGAAGCTCTGTCCTGCCATTCCCTCTTGGAATCCCCTTTGTTCACTTGTCCAGTTTTCCTCCTTCCTGGTAGAAGAGGAGGAGGTTTGTTCGGTCCCTTGACTGACGTTGCGTTTATGACTGGTGAGCCCGAGGGTCTATTTATGCCTTCCTTTCTCTTGGCAGTCCTTTTTTATTGTGGCAGTTATTGTTTCTGCCTTTCCTTAAATACTGGAGGGGTCACAGGGTCCGTGTCCAGTTTGCATAGTCATCCTATTTTCCCGTTCTCTACCCTTCATATAAACACATTTGCAACATTACTCAAATCTGTCCAAGAGGCAATAATTGTTCTAAGGCTGTCTCTCACCTATCTTGAAAAGGTGCGGGTCTGTCTGCAGATCATGGAGGTGACATAAAGATGATGCAGTATACAGGAGCAATGACTTATTTATTGTCCCACCTATCCAGGAGCATAGCTCTGGGCAACAGTAAAAATTAGCTGCATGCTTCTTGGAAAGATTTGGCATAAGTTGGCATTTGGGGAATGTCTTCTGCTGAAGTAGCCACTCAGATAAAATATTGCAAACAAATGACTTTGTTTTTGCTAAGAAGGATGTGAGCGGTTGCGGGGGGGGTTAGAATCTCACTTGACTTCTCATTTCTTTGCAGCCTTGTGGATGATCGGTGTGTTGTACAGCCAGAAGCGGGTGATCTTAACAACCCACCCAAAAAATTCAGAGGTAAGTTTATTAGACAGCTTCTTCCCGTTCTGCTTAGAAGTTGCCCTTCATTCTGTGCAATCACGTGTAACTATTGGTGACTTCTGTGCTTTCTGGAGAATGTTTTAGTGTCGTTTTCTTCCACGAAGGGCAACTCATGAGGGAGAAAGTGTGAATGTTGGATAAAGTGAGTTCTGGGACTTAAAAAAATTCATGTTTTGTGAAGAGGTGGGTTTGCCAGGTGAGGTTGGCGTTCAGGTCTTGAGCAAACTTACAGGGTCCCTGTATGTTCCATTTTCCTCCGTGCTTTTGTACGTGCCATTTAGTTACCCTGTACCAAACCTATCCCAGAGAAGAATAAAAAATAAAAAGAAGCAAATGTTTACAACAGCTATTTTTGTTTGACCTCATTTGGTATTAACTACATTTGACTTTGCTCTTATTCTGCCAGGAAACTTCTGCTTAGTGATAAGAAATTAATGCCTGCTTCTTGGCACAGTTTGGCCAGGGCTGATTTGTTTCAGGAAAATCTCAAAACAGGCAGAGAAACACTAACTGGGATTTAGTTAGGAAAAAGATTCTCCAGTCTTTTTAGTTGTTGTTTGTTTTGGTTTGGGTTTTTTTGTGTGGTTGTTGTTTTTACCTCTTGGTTGCATCTTTTATCCAAAGAACGGCTCAGCCAAATATTCCAAAAATTCCATCCCCTTTTATTGCTGTTCTCAGATGTAGCAGCAACTACTTGTCTTGTTCCTGTATTGGTTGAATATTCGTTTCCTTGGTTATGGCTTTGGCTTTATCAGGGGCTCAGAGTTACCATAATTCCACTCAGGTTTGACCAGAACTGCAGATGACTGCCCTTGAAAATCTCTTGAAACTGCCCTTGGAACATACCTTCTGTACTGCTCGTATGCTTTGCTGGTTGGTTGGTTTGGTTTTTTTGCCGTGACTTGATCTATCATATAATGAAACTCTCTTTATGCCATATTGATGAAGTCTGTGAGTTCTCTTTGGTTTTTCTCCCTTTTTACTGGAAAATGAAATAGCTGAGGATTCAAATACTGAAGAGGCAACCTGGGGGAGTTTTAGCATTCAACGTTAAGCTCTCCAGAAAAAGAACAATGGTGTTACACAAACTGGAGCCTTGAGTCTGGGCATTTCTCGACGCTAACCTCATATGAAAGAATAAAGCCAGATTTGAGTCAAACTGCTGGGTGTCAAAGGAGGTGGGGGGAGCGAGAGAGAAGAGAATGAGAAAAAGGCAATTCCTGCTAGCACAGTTTAGGAACTGCAAGTACAGAGAGACATTTGTCTGACATAAAACATTGTGGTTAGACGTTGTAAATGTTCTCATATTACTTATAATTTATACACGGAGAAAGAATGGTGTGAACCTTTTCCAACCTTTGTAGTTACTTCACTAAAGCTTTCATGGGGACGCTTATGCTTAATGGCAACTGGCAACAAAAGCCATAAAATGTTAGCAGGCATTTCTGTTATTTATACACATGCTTTAGAAGTGTAGTCTAAGATAAAATGCTTTCCATGATAATTGTGTTCAGAAGTAATGATGAAGTTTATCGCCCCATCTTCAATACAAATGGAAAACACCTCTCTATTTTTTTTATTATTATTATTATTATTAAGGAGCAAGGGCACCCAGAGGCTTGTCTGGGGTGTTGCATGGGGAGTCTGTGGCCAGGTCAGGAGCTACAGCCATGTCTCCGCAATCTTACGTGGTGATTTTATGACACCTGGCAAAAAATACCTCCCTGGCAAATGGGACCCGGCCTTCCCTAAGGTGCATTTATCCAAACACTGCATTTACATCTGGGATATAAAGCAAGTGTGGGCTTCTGGTGAATGTAATTCGGTGGTCCCAATATTTTGCTTTGTCATACTTGAGATTTTGTCTTGGTTGCCTTGGGCTGTGTCGTGGGTACAGCCGGTGGGTAGCACAAGTCACCTTCTGTACAGTAGCATCCTGCGGTAGGAACAGCTGAGGACATGTTCTGGTATCCTTGGTATCAGTAAACTTTGTAGGTGGTGTCCACTCCTGTTCAGTGATTTAATCTAGTCATCGTGGCCAGTCAGATATCGCTGCAGTTTGAGGCCTGAGAAACAGCATCAGCTTGGTTTGAATTTGAATAGGTGCAAAACATGGGAATGGAGAAGTAACGTTCAAAAACCTCAAAGCAGGACCAAAATGAATCAAATAGAAGGGACTGACATGATAACTTTACACAGGAATAGAAAAACACCTCTATGCTGTAACCTGTTTGATACCTACGTGCAAATCCTCTTTCAAACGAGCTGTGCTCTAAGATGTCCAGATGCAGATCAGTCAAATCTGAAGCCACCATCTGGGAGGAACACTGAGCGCGTGGCTTTGTGGCCAATCTCAAGGATCTCGCTTCGGGTATTATTTTGAAGAAATGTAATTCTAAGCTGCTCTGAGCAGATCTGTTTTCTGTGGGCAGATGTAAAATAGTTGTAAATACAATTTTCATGCTTAATCAAAGTGGTGAGAGATCTAGAAGCAAGATTCACTGCTTAGCTATGCATTCATGACTCCAAAAAAATTCAGTGTGAAGCTTAAAGCGTATACATCCAGTGGCAGAATTAATTCATCCTGCTTTTTTTTTTCTTAGCCATGGGTGTTTTGGGTTTTAAAAAGTCCTGTTACCTAGGCTACGCTTAATCAGTTACATCTCGTGGCAGCAGCAAGGCCCTGGTCTAGAGGGTGGTGGTTTTTGTTTCCTCTCCACTTTAGACTTGTGAAATGCAGCAGAGCTGCTGTGCATCAAGTTGTGGTGTGCACGGACCACCCCTCTTTCTGGAGAGAGCCTCTCTCCTACGACAGGCGGTTGACAGTAGCACTTGGCTGAGGGTACGTGCTGTCACTAAACGCTGAGAACCCGCCTGGGGTGTCAAAATAGTCCCTGCCCGAGGCACAAGCTTCAAAAAATAAATGCTTTGTAGCTGAGACCAGGTGGGTTTCGTGTGCTACGAAGTCACTCCTTATTTATAAGTTGGCTTTGAGTTGTCCTAGGGAAAGTTCAGTGAGGGAAGCTTGATGGGTCTTTGGGATGAACTGGGTGGAATGGAATGATTTACAGCGGCACGACTGGAGATGGGAGGGATAGAGCCTTTCAGTCTGCTGGGAGGAGAAGGTGCAGAGGTGTCCCGAGGACACAAGGGCTTGCTCTGTTGACAAAAGTTAGGGAAAAACCAGGCTGGCAGATCAGTCTGGTGCTGGTGGAGCCCTGCACGAGGAAGCGGAGAGTAAGATTGGAGAGCATTCAGGTAAGATTTGGAGTGCTGCCTAAAAGTATAAAGGAGATATTAAAAAGAGAATAAAAATTTTTTAAAAAGAGACATTTATAGTGTTGAAGTAGCAGAGGTGGAAAGATCTCTAAAGGAAGGTATTAGTCCAGCACCCTCAAGTTACCGTGAGTGTTCACCAGTAGTCACTTCACACATGAAATGCTCTTGTGCCTCCAGGACCTTAAAATACTAGTTTGATCACTTGAAGGTGTAAAGGCTGATTATTTTTTTTCTTCCTTATTCCCATCCCAATCGGAGGTAGATTCCACCTGAAGACAGTGGTTTGAGGTTGGATGGTAATTATGGTCTGTGAGATTTCAGATTATTTTCTTTATGCAGGCTTTCTGAGTCCACTTTCAATATAGTGGTTTGTGTGGGTTTTATGTTTTGACTTTTTTCTTTTTTAAATGTTTCTATGGCCCTTCATGTTTTCAGCTCCAGCTAATTCAAAAGTCATTAAAACTGCCTTGCAAAACATTAAGACTTAAGAGTACATTCATTAGGGAATTTCTTTTTAAAAATGTTAATAGGAAAATTCTTGTCCAAGGGGCTTTTACTTTGCTGCTCTGAATATACTGCATACAGATGAGATTCCTGGAAAATCCTAGTTGTACAAAGTCACCAAAAAAATAAGAGAGTGAGACAGTCTCTTGGTTATCTGCACAGCTTGGAACAAAAAACCCCAAGCTATTTTATGTATTTTATCAAGCTGGAGTCACTGCTCGAATCACCGTCTTGGAGTATGGCTGTGCATCTGAATAGTGACTAGAAATGAACATTCCTTTAATATGCACGAGGTTTATGTGGAAAGTATGAACTACAGCTGACCCTCGAGCTGGGCTGAAAGCACTGGAGTTTCATTCAAAATCCTTCCTCCTTAAAACCAACAGGGACAAACAACTATGCTGCAGATTCCAGTCAGACCTCGCGATAGCGGCGAAGCTGAAGCAGAGCCCGGGGCTGAGAATTGTGTGCTGTAGCTGCTGCTTCTCTGCTCTATTAGTGAGTTTGTGAGTTTGCAGAGGTTTGAATTTTGATTTTATTTTTTTTTTGCGTTCGGTTTGGATCTGAAAGGAGCGCTGAGCCAAACGCGTTTGCTTCCTGCAAGACGCTGCTACTATGCCAGAGGAGTCCGTCTGACAGCCTTCTTGGGAAATTCCTTACAGCTCCTGGTGTGGGATGCAGCTCTGCCTGCCAGCCATCCAGAGGCTCTGCAAGAGCTGCGTGGAACGCAGGGGAAAAGGGCACTCACTGGGTTAATTTGTCCAGCAGCTACCTCCTTTCAGAACATTGTTTTAGTAGTTGCTGGGCAACACTCTTTTTTTGGCAAGATGTTCAAGGAATGAACCCGTATCTGAGACTTAAAATACCCTCATGGTGAAGCAGAAGAGGAGTAGTTCGAATTCTGTTTGTTCTTTTGATGCTAATCCATCCTGGATGCGCTTTCTGAGCATCACCCTTGGCCAGGCTGCGATGGGGGTGGCAGGGGCTGGCATGGGGGGGGTCTGCCTTGGAACTGCACCTCATAATCAGTAGAAAAAATGGCCTGGATGCTA
>JANIJG010010719.1:6285-21804 GCA_024611175.1 Megaceryle torquata | reverse complement strand
AAAGATCCAACAATAAAAAGGGGCCAGGACCAACTAGGGAAGGCATGAAGTAAGCTTAGTTTCACATTTAATAAGTGTAAAATGCAGTAAGTCCAAGATCAAGCTAGATACATAGGATGGAGAAATCTCATTCTGGGAGAGTCACTGTGCAGCTGCTTAGATGTTTCTTGAAACCAAATGCTTTCAGCAGCTTTTCTTTGATAGCTACTCAAGAAAGCATTCTAGAATTACTTATCACTTAAGAGTCAGGGAACACTCAAGAGGAGAGCAGATCATCAGTAATCATTATAATATCAAATACCTTTAAGAAAAAAAAACTTTAAAATTTTCAAATGTAAGGAAAAAATACAAAAAAAACCAAAAAACTACAGAGGAGAAACTGAATTTATAGTTTCAAACGTATAATCCACTAACAAAATGCATTGCTCCAAGTTGGGTATACGAACCTTGTGTTAAAACATTTCTGCACTTGAAAGAGGAATTAAAGTTACAAAATAAACTTCCATTTATCAATGACAAACACCTGAAAGGCCAAAGCTCTGAGATGAGAAGGCTCCAGTCAAAGCTTAGTCTCTCAAGGCTCAAGTGTCATCAAGAATTTAACCACAATCTCATCATAGTTACTGCACAGAAGAAACAGCTGGAAGTTGACCTAGCAGCCTCATCTTTTTACATTTTGCTCCTTGACCTACTGAAGAACCTGCACAAGAGTCACCACTGGCATCTGGCACAGGAACAGGCAGAACTGTACTGGCACTGAAAGCAGAAGCTACATTTTTATTGGTATCTTCATAAATGTGAAGCTGAATTTTAAAAAAGGGAGATAAGAAGCTGTCAAGAGATAAGCCAGGCTTAAAGTGATGAATGGAAAGAACAACAAAATTCAGGTTTATCCCCAGTTTTTTTAATAAGGATTACACTCGGGAAATAAAGGCGTAACAGCCAAGCATGAAGCATAGCACATGACCAGATGAATAGCTTAAGATTACAAAACCACTGCCAGTCTTAGCATTAGGCTTTCACTTGACTCAGTTATTTCTGACATCACTAAGAGGCAAACATTTACAGGTTTGTGCACATTAAGATACCGCAGTGGTATTTATGTTCACCAAAATGTGAAGTTTAGCCCTGAAGTCAAGTGTCCCGAGCAAAACAAAACCAGCAGCCATGTGCTAGGTAAGCTACAATGAACTCCGTGGCTCACATAACAAGGTGGGGTGGGGATGAGCATCTCTAAATTCCACCTTTCTCTTCCTCTCAGCTTGCTCGCACTAGATCAAATCACATACTGAAGTGAACTTTGATCGTCATCTCAGTTTAAGAATGACTAGAGTGAAAAATCTGCAGACTCTTTGCATCCACTTCTAGGCAACACATTCTGGTCTAGCAAAGGCATACACCTGGCTTAGCTATTTTCAGAAAGGATTCCAAGGTCAATTTGCTCCCAACATGCTTTTCCCTTCTTAACACTATATTGATTCTGTTTCATAGGACATCCTGAATCACTTAGGAGTTAGCATTTTCCTACAAACATTTCACACAACAGTTCAAAAACCGACCTACAAATCTTACAGTACCAAAATAGGGTACCAAGAGTCTGAAGAAGGCACCTAGAATTGTAATTAAAAATCCGAGGCACAGAGAAGGAAGAGTCCTCAACAAGGCAGTCCTGATAACTTTTCCCTCAAGTGAAAATATGCAGCAGTGAGCCACTGAAGTGCCTTTGTTTTACTGAGTGTTCCACAGTTGTAGAACAAGACTGCAGTTGAAAAATATCTTTTAAAGTTTTCTGTTCATTTCCAAAGTCTCAGCTGCTACAAGTGGTGTATGGTTTTACAAATTTTAGAATACTGCATTGAAAGGTACAGTATGAATACCATTGACAGAGACCTCTATTTTGATTTCTCTTTATTCAGTTCATGGAGTATAGTTAGATTCTGTCCTCTCTAAGGAAGAGGTGCCCAGGCACCGGTAGCTGTTGGAAATAAGCAGCTGGGCACAGAACAGCACACAAGACTGAATGATGCTACCCTTCCAAATGCTAAGTTTTCTTGAAAATACTTCAAGGATGAAACATGGCAGCCAACCACTACATTCTTAAGGAAGAATATTTCACTAGTTTCTGTTCAATGTAGAAGTTAAAAGTATGGCAATCTCTTAGAGTTGTCAGCTGCAGACTAATGATAATTTTAAAAAAATGGATTAAGGCATACCACTAATGGTATGGACTAACGTTGTCCGCTCTTCCATGAGGAGCCCTACCTGCATTTTCTTGGAAGATTTGCCCCCACACACAATAAATACACCAAAAAAATTTAATCAGAGCGCTAGCAAAACAGCAGCACATAGATTAGCAGAATACACCCACAGTCTCCATGCTAGAGTTATGCTTTCTACCATGTTATCCATACTTGCAGCAAGGAAGCAAGGTTTCCACATGCAATATATATACTATTAATAAATATTTGTCACATTTTAGCAAAATTGAAGAAGGCTAATGGAACAGGTTAACTCCTTGGAAAGCAGCAGTGGAAATAATAGCTTGTGCAAATCTCTTATTGCAATGTCCTTAGGAGTTAGGTCAATCAGAAAAGAAAGGTACCAAAACTTCCTTTCCCATTCCATTTGAATTGATTGCCCACAATAGAAACAAACATTTCCTGTGACATTAAGTTGTCATCAGCTTCTGTGATTCCCAGTTCACTCAGTCTCTTCTTGTGCACCTGGTTCTTTTTTGCAGAAGTAGCCCCAAGTTCATTTGTAATTTCATAATTGACTTCAGTTTGTTCAGAAATCTCAACTTGCTCATAAAGCTCCAGCTCATCAGTTACACATTCAGGTAGGTCTTGCCTGAAGCCCTCTACACAGGCTGTCCCATCACCTGAGTGGGTAGACTGGGTATTCCCTGAGTCAAGAAACAATAAGAATGTCAATCAGTTACACAACAGCCAGATCATTTAAACTCCCAGAATTATATTTTCTTCAGTGTTCATATTCTCACCTCATTCCACTCTTTTTTTTTTGATAACTACTTAGTGACAGCCACATATTCCAAATACAGTGTAAGATGCTTAAGGAAAAGGTTTCTTCTTGAGAAGACTTCAAGTTGCCAAGTGACAGTGATATTAGAGAAAATTACAGTGGGTTTGCACATTGCATTTGCATTTCACAACAGTTGTTCTTGAGCAAGACATAATGAGAAATATAGTTGGCACATTTTACATACTGCAGAGAATAAAATTCTGAGCTGGGAGCACATCTCAGCTCTAATGCACAAAAGGGAAAGTGAGAAGAGAATTAACATGAACCAGAAGAGCTATAAGAGAAGCCATATCTGCTTTTTTTACTGGTTTCTGTATGAGCTAAGGAGGCCATCAGTTATACATGCTCTGTTTAGTAGTGAGCACAGATTAGGTACGGAAGGACTTGACACAAGAAGCGCACACACACCACGAAGCATGCACATTGACAGTATTTCTCTGCAGCAAGATCAACCTTTAAGAAATGCCAGTGTTCTCAGAAGTTATTATTTGTTTCAGCTAAATCACTCTAGACATTATTAAAAAAGACTAAATTATGCAATCCAAAAAAAAAAAATCTACATTTACTCAATTTACTAGTTTTAGATGTTTCTCCTAGGAAGAGAAAAATACCTCTTGTTTTCTCTGCTGAGGCATCCTTTGCATCTGAGGGCATTGTTGGTCTAACCAGGACCACACCATATCCTTCATTGTTATGGATCATATTATTGACCATGGTTATCTTGGGAATGTCATAATGTTCATCTAAAAAGTTCTACAGCAAAGAAATGGAAATTCAGTATGTTACGTCCAGCTAAACAGATGCAAAATATTCCAGTTGTAGGTACAATCAGTTCCACGTATTGGCTACAGTTTTATTATTCATCTATGCAAGTGACATTGCAAAAATAATTTGCTTAGGCAGGCAAGAAATAAGTACTGTTTTGGTGGACAAACCCAAGGCAAACAAGTACTATTACCATCATGTGTGATGTAGGAGTCCTACCCTAAGGCAGCAAGAAGCTAAGCCCATTTAAACACAAATCATTTGCATTAATTCTAGCAGCTATAAGCTTTGAAAAACAAGTACATTTTGCCTTGAACTGACCTTTATAAGTATTCCCTCCTTGCAGTGGTGTATGCCGTTGTCTAACAGGGTGCACATACTACCTGGATATATTTCCAGACCAGCACCCTAGAAAATAAAATTGATAGTCCACAAATAGTTCAGGCACATTTCCAATTTTTACTTGGCAACTCCATTGCAGATCTTGGTGTTTATCTACCAGTTTGCACAACACAAAATTGTGTTACCACTCCAGCTTCACAGCTTTGTTAACCAGCTTCAGCATCAATACTCAAGGTGGAGGCCCCATGGATAATGTCATTGCCACCAGTCCACAGAAGCTCTGGTAAGGAGCAAGTGGTAAGGAGCCTTACACTACTTTCTTGTTCTTTAGTTACCCATCTCAACACTCAAAAGTCTCATCATTCTTCAAAATCCTAATCGGAGTCGAATTCTATGTTTATATTCCTTCTCAAAGAAGGAGAGGACAAGGTGTCCAAAAATAGCAAAGCAGTTGCAGAACAAATTTAATGTTTACTAAGAAAATTATTTCTGGGTAGAGAAAATGGAAAATTACTTTAAAAGTCTTGCAGGACATGAATCAGTCCAGCAATGCAGCAGTGATTATTTCACAGGTGTCCCCTGTTGCTACACTGTCTTCATATCATCACACACAAATCCACAAGACCTTTTGTTAGACACTATTGGGTGCTACAAGACCCCTGGGACTAATCTCAATCTCATTAACATGTATCTGTCCAAAATGAATTTGCAAATGTTATCAAGAACAACAGAAGTCACCCCATTACTGACCGTATTATTTCTAAGCAGAAACCCTTATTTTAGTTTAGGAAATAAGCCAGAGTTGAGGGGGTTTTTTTGTACCTTGGCACCATACAGATCTGACTTTTTCATTAATAGCTCAGCAGATGTTCGTACTGTTATGCCTGTAGTTTCACATTGTAACACACAGTTCTCCAGGGTGGTTTTCCCATGATGGACATCTATATACATAGAAAACAAATACTGTTAAATCAATCAGTTATGCAAAGGCAAACCCTTCTTACAGACAGATGGACCTATGGTATTTTTGCAGTGTGATAAAACTACTATTTTAATATCCACTTCAGGTAGATTTTAATGATTTGCTCATGCATGGTTTGAACTCATGCTATTTTTCTAATATAAACAGGAACACTTGCTAAAGAGCACTAGCCAAAAGATGTGTCTTAGCAGTTTTTTGGTCTTTTTTTTCCCCCTTTCCCACCCTCCCCCCCAAGACTGACAAAGACCATTTTTTACATTCCTAAGAGACTTTCAAATTAAGATATTAAATACATGTATACAGGTGTTTAACATCAACATTTTAACATGTTTAAAATCAAATGCCCATTGACGCAAAGTATTAACTAGCACTTTCTGCAAAGAGAGAAGGCCATGGCCAATAAACTCATTGGAAACAACTTGGGATCGCAACTCAGGTTGAATATGCTGCCAGCAAAGATCTACACTTCTACAGCCCACACCATTCCTCAGTGGAGGGCTGGCTGGGTTCAGCTACAGATCAGAGATCTTTAGTGAAAAGAGGCGTTATTTCCTTTTCCAGGTAGCCTGACAGACTGTGTCGCAGTCTGCCAGGCTGCCTTGACAGCAGGAAAATGATCAAATCAATTTATCTTATCCAAGTGTAAGAATGAAACACAAGAGCCATAATAACCTGAAAGTACAAAAAATTATTTTGATGTCCACATTACAAACAAGCTAAAAACAAAAGAGGAAATCCTTGTAGGGCTCCTCTCTACAATATTTTGTTGTAACTAGTGAACTCCAACAGTGGGTCTCAGGTTTCATTCTAGCAGTAAATTATAAAAGAGTCAGAAAAAGGTCAAGGTGCTGCAATACTTACTTAAAATGCCCTCCACAGCATCATGTTGCACTAACTTCAAACTAGAGATCCTTATATTGGCTCCTGTACAGTCAACAAAGTTGTCTCCTTTCCCTTGTTTTTCTATCACAATATCATCTGGCAGGCCATAGCCTTAAAGCAGAGGTGAGAGATGCAAGCTTGATGAACAAGTGGTAACATCAGGTGCAGTACATAACAGAAAATTAACAAAGAGGTTTAAAACTTGAGATCTGAAATCTTGAACAGGATTTTCCATCCTGTGGCCAGCCTACACCTTACATCCCCTCTGTACCAAGGTACAGACACCCAAAATCAAACCCAAAAGCTACCTTACTTGAATAACATACAATAAAATGCAAAGTTATTTTAGACACTTGAACAAAAGGATAACTGAGCTCACATTTGACAAGGCCAAAGTTCTCACTCCCAAAGTTTACAACACAGCAGGGAGATGCAGTAACCAAGGACAAACAGGCACCTGCACTCTGCTTTCAAAGTACTGAAGTTCACTAGAAGAGCGGGCAGAGATTCTATAGAGCACAGGGGGGGAAAAGCAGTCACCACCACAACACGAGGCACTGAGTGCGCAAAGGACTTCATGTTGTTTGTAAGCTTTCCTCAGCTTCCCTATTTAAATGAAACTTGTGGCAAAATGTAATGTCCCTGTGTTACACAGACTTCCAGGATAATTCAGATAAAAAAAACTAAATTAAAACCCCACCACTTTCACAAACATATGCCAACATTGATTTACTAGGCCATCCACAGTTGTCAGCATTCAACCACTTACAGGGAAAATTATGGGCATGTAAAGTTTTTATTGCTTGTCACTGACAAGAATCATGATAAGGAAAGCTATAATGCAACATCTATTAAAGCAGCATAGGTCCTATCATTTTCTGAATGCATGCCCAAACTCAGATAAGAAGTGCCTGAGCAGGATGCTAGCTTTTAACCCAGAACATAAATAAATACTGAAACGTGCAAGTAGAAAGGTTAAAACAAACAACATCCCACCACTATGAACAAGAGTTGGCAGAAAATTTTAAAGACAGATGATTTAAAGCAAATTTATGTGATTGATACTTCAATGCACTATACGATCTAGAAATCTTTTCCCACTATTATGGATTTATGGTCACCCCTGGGTAGGAGGTGAATGGGGCAGTTTACTTCCAGTACATAAGAGAGCACCACAAGATTGCAAATGGCAGGCATAGTTTAACTTTACACCACTACCAAAAAGAGCTATTATCCAAGGCAAGAGTTTTAGGAATAATTACCCTACAGACTACCAGCAGCTTTTCTAACTATGTTGTTAGCTTTCTTTACACTTCACCTCTGAAGTACCAACTAGTAGTACAGAAGGATGCTGGTGACAAGACAAGGAATAGAGAAGGAAAGATTTGCCTGCTCTCAGGTGTGTTCAATACACATGCTCATGGCTGTATGTATGCCCCTGCCTGTAAGCCAAGTGACTCCACAGTAGCTAAAGACAATTGTCATCATACAGATCACAGATACTAGATAGGCTGATGCTACAGGTTCCCATCCAGCTTGAACAACTACTGTACAAGAAGGGAAGTTCTTAGCTGCCTTTACTACACATTTTTGTAAAGTGTTAAAAATTATCCTTACCATGATTTTCTGCAGCTGCTACTGCTTTAACCTTATTTACTTTTTGTAAGGTTTTTATTTATCCCCAACTTACTAATCCTCATACTTTCAATCTTAGTACTGTCTTGCACAGTTGCTGGAAAAAAAAAAGCTCTACTAAGCCAAGTGACATTATATCTTTAAGTCACCCCTTCATCCCAAGAAAGCCACCAAAACAGCCAGCTGCTCAGATTAATGCCAGCAAATTTTTTTCTTGATGTTCCTACTTCAAATCTTTTTGGCTGCTACTGAGGCTATAGAAACTTCTCTAACAGGAGTCCATATAAGAAGATTAAATACCTGACATACTCATTTAGAGTGGTTCATACTAATGATTCATATTTATATACCTTGCTCCTTAAAAAAGGAGCAGCTTAGTCTTTATTAGGTGTGCTTATTGCACCATTTGTATTACCATTTCCTCAAAGCTAGAAAAGTAGTAAATCCCACCCCACACGATTTTAGAACAGTGTCATTGTTGCAGATCAATAAAACACTGAGGTCCTTTATTGTGCAGGTGCATTATCTATCAGCACACATAGCTGGATAAATCAAATACACACAAGAGAAAGGCAAGAAAGAAAATGACACTCATAAAACAAGGGCTAGAAACATGAAGTCCACAACAGCAGGAAATTAAACTCCTAGTGTTCTTCCCTTTAAGAAGTTTTGACAACATAAAAATGCAGCTAAATAAGCACCTGAACAGCTGCACAAGCCCCAGTGATAGAGAGAGCATTAGGCAAGCACACTCCCTGTTCAGTGTAAAGCAGAGGCATTATACAGAAATCTGGAATTGTGAAGAAGAGATAGCAACATATCCTAGACAAGGCAGAAGTATTTAAAACAGAAAAGTTTTGTAAGAAAGATAGAATCACATATGATCTGTTCGCTTCTACAGAAACAATACACATTAGATCAGCAGCTCCCTCCTCTACCCATGCACTTCACATCATATGGATTCACATTGGCAGCCCCTCACACACACATCACTGACCTGCAGCAAGTGCCACAAACTAGGTTCTAATAGCACTTGGCTCTACCCCATAGTATTCCCCTGTGCTATGCTCCTGTGAGTCTCAGGAGTATACTTCTGGAGCAGATTAAGATGTGCAAAAGAGAACAAGGACATCTCTCAAGTACTTTAAGTTAATAGCTATAAAACCTGAAGCCTCAAAGAGTTACTTTTGTGCTTCCTAGATTAAAAAAATATTTAAAATCCCTGATGAATCCTCCCCTATTATCTATATAATTAGGCCAAATAGTTAGGAGGAAATTAATTTGCTCTTCATCAGCAAAATTTGCAGTAGGAATTACAGCTGATGAAACAACTTACTCTATCCTGCATTAGGCATGGCTCTACAAGCAGAAACTTGGGGGCGGGGAAACAACACAAACAACTGCTCCTGCCAAACTCCGCACAAAGTAAATCTTTATGCGGAGCTAATTTAAAGACCTTTAAGGTTTACTTTAAAATGAAGCGGTACTTCTTTACTTTAAGAACCTTTATGCTAGCAAACCTCCTACCTTCTATTTCAACTGAATCAGCAATGCAAAGCACACCATCTACAACATAATGACCAGGACAGATGATGACTGTGTCTCCTTCATAACAGGCATTTACAGCTGCCAACGGATCGTTGTGAAACTGTAAAAGACAAAAAATATAATCAGCTCCTGAAGAATGTTACAAAAATGGATGCATTTATGCCATTTAAAACTTGCTTTTCAATTTAAAATGTTGGTGCTTTTGCTTAAAAGAAACCCTTTTTAATGACAGCAATAATACACAATTTCTACTTTGAATTCAAGAATCATATAACTCTAGACAAAAGCAGCCTTAAAAATATTCTGTTGGTGTTTTTGTCACATCCATTCCCCGTAAGAGAACTGGGGCAGAGACACAGATTGAACAGGATATGCACTGGAAAGCAATCCTCAATATACCCTTGGTTCCAGGACAGCATTTGAATTGTGCCTCAAGGGACTTGCCATGAATTACTGAAGAAACTGATGACAGAAGCTGAAGAACGTAAAAGCCACAAACAACTCTGAGACTAGATCTGAGCTGGTCTGAAGACTGACATATCCCTTTGCTCCTGGTGCAAGTCACCTCAAAACAGAGTGCAGATATTACAGTGGCAAACATAGGGGCCACACAGTCCTTTTCTTGCCCAGAGTGCTGATACTCTTCACAAGGGTGACGGGGGGATTCTATATGGAAGGATAACAAATAGTACAGAAACATTGCACAACTTTTGCTTCCTCACAATTCCAGGGTAAGCCTGGTGAGTATTTTTCAATCGTTAAACCAGAAATTTGATTCGTAAACCAAAAGTTAATCCAGGACTGTCCCTGTGGCTCCATTTTGGCCATCTGTAATCCATGAACTTGATCAGAATACAGCAAGCGATTTCATTTGGGCCCAAGGAATCCAGATTGTTCTTAACTGCTGAAGTGCGAAGTCCTGGCTGAATTCACTAAAACTACACATACCTTCTCTAAAATAAATGCATTCCTACACAGAACTAGAGCAAGAGAACGACATTTTTCTTCAAACTCTAGATCATTATCAGCAGCATCAAAAGGCACAGGTATTTCAAAAATAAATATAAGTATTATGCCTTACCATGCTTTATAGTAAAATTATTATAGATTATTATAAGGTTTCTTTCATTTCTTACACACTCAAGGAAGCTGCTTGTATAGAGTGCTCAGACACAAATCAATTCAAAGAAGATCATCCAGTCTTACCGCTTCATTTAAACTACAGTGTTGGGTTTTTTGAACTAAGAAAATAACCCTATGCAAATACAGTATCTTGAACACGATTCTTCCACACTGTTTTTCCCCAAGATTAAAAAAAAACTATTAGCAAACAGACAGTTCCTATTACTGTACCTGTATTTCTAGTTCTTCACCACAAGATTTAGAGCAAAGTTTGTCCCTTATCAAGGACTGCAGTAGGCTTGCCATCATGGTTGATGATACAACATGAGTGATCTTGGTACCTGTTGGTCTCAGTCCTTTAGCTTGGAGACCACTGTATTTTTGATACCCAAATACATACCTAAAACAATAGCAACAAAGCCATCAGTTCTTTCTTCAGTAAAGAACATCCATGTATAGTTTCCCACATAGCCCTCCTCCCTGCACAAACCCACCAAGTACCTCAGCAGAGGATTCTCAATTAGTTTTAGCTTTTGTTTTAAGTGCTCTATTTTCTCATACAATTTTAGTCCTTCCACCATGGAGACGTTTTCTACTTCTGAGTCCGAGTCACTGCTTGATATGCTGTTCCTCACATCTAAAAACTTCCTGTAAAGCTCTTCACATTGAGACAACAAGTTCTGGTAATCAGCTACGAGCCCAGAAGGCACACGGTGTTCAAGGATGTCATAATGCCTGCAGTTCAGTCAGAGCAAGAGGTCAGGATATTTCGCATTTACAAATTTGAAATATCAAATACAAACCTGGAGAGAATTGGAGGAATTCAGTCCTTCAGTCAAGATTCTCTGCAGTCTGTATCAACACTGTTCAATTTTTTTTTTTTTGAAAGCAGCAAAACCAAAGCTCTGAACAGACAGAAACATACTAACTTCTAAATAGCTGCCCAGACACCTTGAAAGATTATACACAATTATCAGAAACTCACTAAAACATAAGCACACCTATAAAAATAGTAATAATTTACAAAGTAATTAGATATAAAGATTAGTCTAGATTTAAGCATTTATTAGAAAAACTGAGAAAATCATGCCTGAAATAGAACCAAAATGCTAGAATATGAATTCTCTCTTAGCAACAATCTAAACAGCTACCTGGACAAAGCCACAGAACACATAAGAAAATTATCAGCACCAAATGAAGATATGAAGACACCACATAGTAAATTTTGTGCCATCCCAAGAGTATCCTTTACAAATGAAATTCCAGGCCAGAAATTCCAGCCCAAAACTGCACTGAAAGTCAGAAAGATGAGAACATCTGCCAGATAGATGGTGCCAAGAGCTCCATGGCCAATTATTACAGACTAATCACAGCTACTACAAAAATGCTGGACAGAAATCAATGATACAAACAAAACAAGATTTAGTTCTCACACCATTTTTTTTAGGGAACCAACTGAACCAATAGCTCTCTATTCAAGAGGCTACATGAAATAAGGGCAAAAGTGTTCCCTCAGCTTTCAGAGATTCTTTAAGGGGTGCACTTAAACCATGCTGAGAAGGGCAAGAAAATCTGTATTCAAAGCAGTCAGTATCTCTAAAGTTCAAATAAACAGGGTGTACAGAAACAAAGAGCTTCACAAAAATTTGGCAATGGGGTTATCAGAGGCAGAATAAGTCAATGCAGCATGATTAACAGCAGAAGAATTTATAACAATATAGAAACAATATTTGAAGGAAACTGAATATGGTACATACTTTTACCCTCAAATACATCCTCTGCATTTTAGAGCAGGTCACTATGAAAGCACATAAAACAATCTTGTTTTTTTAAACTTTAGTTCATACTTTAGTTCCTTTAGTTTATGAACTTTAGTTCAGTTCATACAGCTTTACTAGCCTCAGAAAAAGAGTACAACATAATGTGCAGTGTAAAAATACTGTTTGCTCATTAAAACAGCGCTCACCAGATACCTGAAAAGTTTAAAGCATCATATGTATCCATACATTGGAGACTAACGTTATTTCTGAGCTGACACACCAGTCCTTAGATCACAACACAGGACAGCACCAACATCAGCGTAACTTGAAGAACGGGCTTTGTATCAAGTATGGTATGGAAGAATAAGAAAAGATAACATTTACTTTTCTGTTCAAAGGCACTGCTAAAGCATTTTGGATTCTCACTAAAATGGCTGTAAGGCCATGCAGTTTTAAAAAAGTAATAAAAACATTAGCATGTGGCATATCATTGCATGGAATGAAACCAGAATGCAAAGTCTCCATAAGGCTGCAAAATCTCAACAACGGAATAGCCCTTTGCTAGCGTATAGAAGTATAAACACTTCCACATATAACATATATAGTATAAACAGTATAAACATATAGTTTATATCATATACTATATCGTATACTATACTATAGTACATATACTATAGTATATAATATATAGTATACTATATACTATATAAAAGTATAGTATAAACAGTATAAACAATTTCCACATATAACACTTCCCCCCTAATTTGCATGATCTCAAAAATACAGGCATATCAGAGTCCTCAAATGTCACACTGTCCTGTTTGAAAGACACCTGCAGCCACCTTTGTAATATGTGCAATTATATTAATTATAGGCTATATTCTAGCACATGTAATGCTGTGCTGTAAATAGCATTTCAGGGTAGGTTATATATATGCACTGAAATAGTTCTCAAGCATCACAGCAGTATCAAACCTGGATCTGAATTGCACACAAGCTTCCAGACACTCATGATGCCAAGTTAAAAGTGGTAAAGAAAAGGAATTGAAAAATAAATCTCATGAAAGACTTAAAGTGATAGTTTAGCAAAACTCTCATGGGAAAACCCACAGTAAAAAAAAAAAAAAAAGATCACTTCTCAATTATTCATTTCAGGTATGTTTTTTGGTCTGCTCTGGTTATCTAGCACTCAAAAATATAACCAGATCATGTCCTTGTGCACTGCTTCAGTTCCATATGGAAGGACAGCATTAAAAACCCACCTTCAGAAAATCTAATGCAAACTAATCCCACTAGGGAAAGTAATACACACATTCCTCCCTCAGCATGACCAATTTACAAGGTTTTTTAAATCCATTTCCACTCTAGTTCTTATTCCATGCCCAGAGGTATCAGAACATCACACGCTAACTTTAATTAGGGTTACATTTTATATGCCTGCACTTGGAAGGAGGCTCTAGCTGGGTTTTGAGTGCCATCTGATGGAAGGTCAAGAATTACTGAGAAAAACTGAGGGTTCAGAAATTAAGGGGCAACCATAGTTACACCTTCTTTCCATAAAAAGCATATGACCATCAGCAGTGAATGGCCATCAGCCAGTGAAGAGCCACTGGCCCAAACTTGCTTTAATTTACTAGCAAACAGGCATTTTTTTCAAATTTGTGTGTCATTGTTCCCCCAGTCCTACTCTAATATCATCAAAGGTGTTGCACTTACAGTCTCAGTCGAGGCTCAACACATCGCACAAAGTAATCAAAATCATCCTCCTCCTCCTCATCCCAGGTCCTCCAGATACACCGGTAGAAGAACCTTTTGAAGGAAGCATTTAATCACACAAAGGAGACCACATTTACCCGAGCAGACAACAATGCTGGAAATATGAATATAACCACTGGGAATTTATCACAAAACATCACCTCTCTCCAATTCCTGTTATTGTCCTCTAAACTATTTAGTATACACAGAAGTTATCTTTGTCTGCAACTTTCCTGCATAAAGATTTTTGTTTATCTAAATTTAAAATTCATATTAGCCTGAGTCCCAGTTTCATCAAGAGAGAGTGAACAGCTAAAAGCTGGATTTGAAAACAAAACTTATACTCTTAAGATCCTGAGGCTTTTTGGTTGGTTGGTTTTGGCCAGACATTCTTCAGCTAAGCTTTCTTTTTGACAGCTTGTCACCTCCAACGTTCAAGCTTAGCTCTCTACGACTCAACAGAATGTGTTACTACTACCCCTTTTCCTCCTGCACCCACCAGTTCCAAACCAGCCCATTTTCTAGATGGAAAGATCATTCTTCCTATTTTAGCTTTTTCATCCAGTTATGCTGCCTTATTTGACAGCTTTCAAACTGCACATGGGACTTGAAAGTAAGGGAGACTGAGAAGAGACAGATGTGACAAAGAAAAGGAAAATAAAATAGATGTGAACAAATGTGAAAAAATAAAGAGCAAATTTAGGGGAAGAGGCAAAAATGCAGCAAAAAGAATGGGACAAAAAACACCCCACACCCAACCAAATTCACCAAAATGTTATATAAGAGAATGGAGCACTGCACTACAGCCAGCAAATAACAGCCCAAGGAAATCCGAGGTGGAGAAAAGAGGGAAAGCAACACTATTTCGCCCCAACCCCTTTTGGCACAGAAAGCAGACTGACAACAAGCTGCAGCTAAACATACCTTGTGATTCTGTGATTACTTCTAGCTGCAGAGGAGACCACAGACTGTCTTTGGGAGCAGTCTCCTTGTAGTACCAGTCATCAGATTTACTTGGGAAAGCTTGACTTGTGAAGGTGCCAGCACAGTCACAAGAACTCAGGGAATAACCCACTGGATACTACTAGAGTGCGATTGTTCAAGATAAAAATTAAACCTTGAGCATTCTCCTACCTGACATGCTCTATGGCTAGTGCTGTCTGGTCAAACTCTCCTGACTCATCATACACAACCCACAGCTCCTGCAGTGGTATCTGACGCTCCTTCAGCTCCAAGAGTTCCTGCATGCACTCCAAGGTAAAGGTGCTATCCTGTGACTCACACAGGAAAGGCTGACTAAGTTGCACAACTGCTTTCAGAGCCGAGTACTCCACATCAACAACCTGTTGGAACAAACAGGTCTTAAGACTTCTCAGAACCTTAGATACAGCTGAGGATGGCTAACATGACCTGCTTCTCAGCAGGCCATACTGCAAGTGCCAGCTGACCCACACAAACCAATGCACATATGCATAGTAGAGCAAAGGCAATCTTTTCAGCTGAAGTGACAAACCCAGTATAAAGCTTCTTGGATCCACACATCTAGAGCCTTTTCCACATTCAAAACTTTGTTCAAATCCCTCATAATACTTATGCAAGGCCAGTAAACCGCTTCCCTATTTTGCTTTTTTTTTTGGGGGGGGGGGTGCGCTAATTTTGTTACTTTTTTGTCTTTTTTTTTTTTTG
>JANIJG010010718.1:117828-136846 GCA_024611175.1 Megaceryle torquata | reverse complement strand
GATAGTCTTATATATATATATAAAAATATTTCTGATGTTCTCTGTTCCCCTAATATTTTAATTTAAATAATAAATCAATATCCTTGTAAGAACTTTGGAATAAGTATGTCAATCTAATTACTTGGCAATGCTTTACCACTTTGTCTTTCACAGGACAATGCAGTCTTTTCATCATATTACAGAAACATTCATGAAAAAAAAATCAGTATTCACAAGTGGTGTATTGCAGTGTTTTGGCTTCACCATTCCTTTTCATTTATCTGGTTAGTTCTTTATTCATATAAGCCAATGGACACACTATGAAAATTGTAGTAAACTTGAGAATAGGAATAAATGGTTTCTTTGGCTACTTGGTTTATAATCTCTTCTAGTGACATGCAATGGTAGTCTAACTCTTTCCAAGTTTCTTTTTCACTCACAGTTTCTTTTACACTTTATTAGTATGCAAACTTCCAAAATATAATGTGGTTCCTGCAAAGCGCCCAGCTTTTTATATGCTTTCCAACTTGCAGCATAAAAGAAAATCATGTTAACAATTGAAGAATTGCAAATTTTTGTCTTGAGTCTTTAAAAAAATGTTTAGTGGTTTATAGATGATGTACTTTATCTTTCAAGAGTTGAGATTGATCTTTAACTAACAAAGGATGGGGAATTCCTTTATTTATCCAGAGAATTTCCTAGATGAAAGTCATTCCCACAAAATCTAATCCATAAATAAATATTTTTACATTCTCCAATCATTGCTGGTATGAAAATCATCATAGATACATGATAAGACCTGTATCACCATAGATACATGATAAGACTCTGACAAGATTGGAATGATTAAACATTACCATTTTACTAATAACCATGTTTGAATCAGTATAATTGTTTTTCCCTACACTTTGCTACCAGAAAATAGCTACTAAGCCACAGGCAAAGTGCATCACTCATCCTCCAGCAGCTGGTATCCTGAGAGCAAAAACATCACCTCAAAGTGGCTCAGGTTGTAAAGGACACTGACCGTGTAATGATTTCAACTTGTTGTTGACTCTTGGGAATCTGTACAATTCAAAGTTATTTATAAAATTCAAACTGAAAACAAAAATAATCCAGTATGGAAGGTTTCAATTGAAACATCATGTTTACACTTACACAGCCAAGCCAAACACCTCATTATTTAGACTCTGTTGGTAAATCTTACATACTTTTAAACCATCTGAGAATGGCTAAATACAGCCTCACTGTTCTAGCTCTGGATTTTTTGGATACAGTCCTAGGTCAGACCTCTCATTTAACTCTGCAATGTGACAGGAATCTGCATTAGAGTCCCAAATTAGTGTCAAAGAGCCCTCTCTTGGACATTTTACATTAACATTAAGCATTTTCCATCCATTTCTTCATCTAAAAAATGGTTTCTGAGGAGCTAAACTAAATGTCCTAGGACCAAGGAAGGAAATAGCAAAGCCTATGACTATTGACAAAACTTCTTAACTGCTGAAATTTTACTCTTCAAGCAATTAGGTTTTCAAAGACCTCACCATAAAATAAATTTTCTGCCCACCTGATCTCAGTCTTTCTTCAGTACCTTTGTTAGATTGTTGGTAGTATAAAGGGGAAAATCAGTTTTGCTCCATCTGTCTTACAAACACTTTCTATCACAGGACTATGGCTGGCCCCCATGACCTGGCTGCTCCTGTGTCATGTTTCTAGTGGTATGTTGCAGCTGTTTCCTTCATTATAAACATTATAGCAAACTCTTCAGCAGATCTCTGCAGAAAAGCCCTTGTTCTAAGAGGAATCAGACAAGACTTGAAAGACAGTGTCTGTGTTGGTGGCAGCATGTTTATGACAGTCAGCAGTACACTTCTAAGAAGTCAAGCTCCTTTTCTGGACTCAACAACTGCCTTTCATAAAATTCAATGTGTCTGCCTTGTAAATATTGGAAAAGATTCCAGAGGCATGTTTGACTCTGTCACAGTGTTACAGAAATGTTATAGTAGCAAAGTAAATATGCAGAGCATGGGAAACATCAAGATTAGGTTTGCCTAGCAAAGTTTACTTTGGTCCTGTTGTGCCTAGCCTTTAAGATTCAGCTTCCATGAGGTGGCCACACACTGTGCTTTTCCCTGAGATAAAACAAGAACAGGTGTAATACAACTGGGTAGTCTTCAGATTCTATTGCTTGCATTTGAGACATTTGCACAAGTTTTCCTCAGATGTGTGCACTCTTCCAGCATTTGCAGTAAGAAAAAGAGAGAAAAGAAGAAAAACCCCAACAGTGTAAAAGCCGTAACACAGAAAATCATAAAAACCTCACATGGATTTCATTCGAGTATCTTATGATAAAGCATTTACATAATCTTCTCATCTGCCATTTTTAGGAACTACATGGTACATAATGTAAATACTTAATTACCTTTAGTTTTCCACCAGTATAGGCCTTCTCAACATTGTTTTTTAATTTCTTCAAATGCTGGCAGATGAATGTGATATTGTACGATAATCTAGGTATAAAAAGATTGTGTCTTTTTAAAGGGGCTTAGATGTAGAAAAATTGTTTCCTTAGGCTTAAATTGCTTTAAAAACCACTGCTGAATCTGGCCTACTATCTCTCAGAACACTAAAAAACCACATGTAATGTATATAACAAAATACACGATTACAGCTGGGACAGATAGAATTGGATATAATGGTCATTTTTGACACAGCTGAAAGATCACCTCTCTGGTTTTTTAAAGACCAAGTGCTAATGAAGTGTCCAGCTGTGGGTGCAGATGGAGTGCTGAAGGTTTCCAGTTTGGTGTGTGTCTACCTCAAAACCATTTGCAATCCCCAAGTTCATTGTGTGATTCACTGCAATCTTTGAGAATTATTCTTTCACAGCAACATTTCCAGTCCTTTTTGACACCCTCCCCACCCAGGAGTCCTTGGAAGATCATCTCAATTGTCACTTGCTTACAGAGCTACACTGAAAAATGAATAATATTTTTAGTTCCAAAATAATTTTATTTTAAAGCTCTACAATCCTTTTTCTTACATGTATGTGTCCTCACACTCTTGCAGTCTTGCCTGAACCCCAGAAGGGAAGGAAAGTGCAGACTGTAGCTGATGGATGAATTCAGACAAGTATCTGAGTAAGTCCCCCAGCCTGCAAGTGGAAGTGAGCATGGCTACATGCCCTGGGAGCTCCTGCAGGAGAAGGCAGCTGTGAATTCTGCTGGGAGCTTCCCAGGAGCCCAGAAACAGAATATCTATCAGGAAAGTGCTGAACTAATGAATCACTTAGACTTTGTGGTTTCCTGGCCAATACAGCTCCTGATGGTTTGACAGCTTGACACTTGTCTCCTAGGCAACTCTGCTACCACCATAATTCCTCTGCTACAGCAAATCTGTCTGAGGCCACATACCTACATTTTACTTATCATGCTTCAGTCCTCTCTCCGAAGTCACCCCATTGCTTCACCATTCCGACTTACAACTACTTTGCCATTTCTATTTATTAGAAGATGTCAGAGATGAGCAGCACATGCAGCTGAGATTCAAGGAACTGTGAAGTTCAAACAGCAGAAAAACGAACTAAGCCCAAGTAGCAGGCTCAGTCTTACAGATGACCCCAGGGAATGCTCAGTGTCAGTCAGGACGCTCACTAGATGTCACTGTTGTCCAGAAATAAATGTGCGAGCTCTTTTTTCTGGCTGTAACTACAGTGGGTCTTTAAACAAGTAGTGCAGCAACTCATATATTCAGAAACTGAGCTCATCTACAAAACTTCCATAGTTCAGCAAAAGGTTTCTCCAAATGCCTTACTTCACTTGGACTGTCTGATTTTCCTCTCACTTACCTCAACATAAACCAAGAATAACTTCTCTCAAAATTGAAAAGTGGTCCTGGTTCATGGCCATAGAGGAATCCTTCCATTACCTAACCATACTTTATAATACATGGGCTTTAGAAATGGGGCGAGCTCTAAAGGAACATTGCAGAACAATGAACTTTACACTGCCTGGCTGCATGTGTAGTTACTGGTTTTTTTCATGCTGCAGGTAAAGAAAACTGGAAATATTTTGATGACACTTTTGTCCAAGTGCTTAATTTTAGACACTTCACTTTGTATGTCTAAATTAGAAGTTTCTTAGGCTCCCTATATGATTGCTAGAGAGCAACTACGTCTCCAACAGTGATTCAGAAAAGAAGTGCTATTCACATACTTCTAGTAGAGCTTCTTCAAGTGAGTACATCAGCAGCTCAGGGTGAGAAGGCTTTCCTTACCTGAGCACATAGAGTTACATTCTTAAAACTTGGCAGTGTGAGTACTCCCAGACATACTGGACTGCATTATATCTATGTATTTTAATTTAGAAATTATGCTACTAGCAAGAAAACAGACTGTAAGAAGACGCAGAGGAGTTGCTAGTGAGGTAATCGTCTGTGAAGAGGATAACGCAGATAAATCAGTCTATGTTAAACTAGGCTCTTTAGAAAACATTTCAGAACATCGTATGTTCACAAGCAGGCTACAGCATCAAGTCACTAATAACTGCCAGATTTGGCACTGCATTTGCTAAACCAGTAAACATTGGGGGAAAAAAATCCAACCCACCCATCACCCAAGTGTGTCCAGAGCATTGTTAGTGCATTACAATCATGTTTCAACATGGGAGGTCGCTCTGCTGACTTGAGGCAGTTAGCTTAGGTGCTCTGACTCACCTTATGCAGTTTACGGCTCTCTAGTGACTCCTTTACTTTTATATAGAGAAACTAGGCAGTGAATCACCCTCAGGAGTGCAGTTCAACAGAATTTTAAGCTGATCTAAGTCAGTGGTGTGGCAAGTCCCACCTCCAGCTGTACATTCCTGTTCTTTCTCCATCACGTCTGGTGGTGAGTTGGTTCAGCCAAAAATTAATCAAAGGAAAAAAAAACAAACCAAACAGATTTGTTTTCTATTTTGGATAAGCTCCCTGAAGAAACATGGTATTTGGTCATAGGGTTAGTGCAGGGGAGAATGTGGGAATACACCACCAGGATGATGGAAGGTAAGACCCCAGTCACCCTGACTTAGGTTTGCCTATGCTGCCAGGGACCCACTCCTTTAAGTAAGTGCCTAACAAAGCCTGTGCTGGGCAATGTGAGATCCACCCTCACTCCTTTCCCTGCAGTTTCTTCCCCATCCCCCAAACACACCTCCTGAAGTGTAAAACTTCCAGGGCAGATTCTGCCTCCTGGCTCTTGTGAGGTAAACTAGAAGGTTTTCTTCAGCATGAATGCCAATGATGTGACAACCTTGCACAGGGTGGAGAGGACAGTCACATTCCCTTGTGAGTAAAACATGAAAGTACAGCTAAGTTATATGACAGGGCAGAACGAAAGAGCAGTGATGCATATTTCTGGGTTGCTATAGCTTCCTCAGGGGTGTCTTGGCTCTTGGTCTGTTTACAGATTAGGAAGATCGAGAATGGCTTGGAGGTATCTTTTGTCTTCAGCCCCAGTGCTAACCAAAGTACAGCTTTCAGAGATCAAGGGAGCTCTCTCTATATATTTTAAATTATGCAAAGCAATTAGTCTTCATTAACAGCTTGTCTAATTTAATTTCCAAAGATCAAGCTGTTTCCCTGTTAGATGACTGAAGTAAAAAAATTTTTAAAAAAGCAAAAAAACTTCAAATCCATATGTGACTGCCAAGCGTCTGTATCAGCTAAACTCAAGAGTCATTACTACTCACCTCAGCTTGTCATCTGCTCACATTTTGTCCAGAAACTTCACATCATTCTTGACACCATATAAGAACATTTCATGGATGGTCTTTTGCACTATGAAGTGGGAGACTGAGTCTTTATTTTGCTAGGAGCAATTAGGAAAAAGAGAAAATTCAAAGCCTTTTAACTAGCCTATAACATCAAGAGTCTTATGTGAATTGAAATTCCTGTCATGTGGAATTTCTCAAAGACATTCAAAGATTTCATTGAACTTCCTTAGGATGAAGCTAGTAAGACTGTCTTTAAGTATATGGCTAGGTATTTGTCAGATCTGGACTGATGGGTGCTTTCGTCAAGCACCTCTAGGCTTTGTCTGCAAGATATTTGTTTCTAATAACAGATATTCACAGTAGAATTAATTCATAGGTTACAAGCAAGCAATTCTCTACTCATCCATGTCTGGGAGCCTGTTCTACTTAAACATATTCTGTCTGGGAATGTGTGTCTCCTTGGTTACACTACATTGCTGAGAAATAAATACTAAATTCAGAGATTTTGAAGGCCAACAAGCATTTGCCAGAGACTTACAAAACTCTGTGGTTTGTGATGCAGGTATTTATTCTCATCTGCATTTAAGAAGGCTAGAAATCAAATAAATGCTGGGGGTTTTTTCCAAGTAAGCAAATCCTGGTTTCCCTGCTCAGATATCACCATATCTATATAAAACTTTGTCTAATAAAATGGAAGGCACTAAATAAATAGGCATAAGGAGGAGTGGGAGACAATACATTTTCTGACTGTGGTTCATGTTGCAAGGAAATGGACAATTCTACTTTGTTATCCTACTTTTATTTGTTAGAGAGCTTGATGATCTCCTGTATTCAGGGGGCTTCCAAGGCTGTGGAGGGTGCAGGAAATTGATAGAAATGCAAATTTGTGTCAAAAATCAACAAGGTCCATGGGACTGGAGCAGAAAAACAGAAGACAAGGAAAACAAGACAAAAACCAGGATGGTCTTGGAAGGTCGAGGATGTGAGAGTAATGGTCCAAGTCTATTTGGTTTGCAGCCCCCTCAGGGATTTCATACAAATTCTCCTACTTCAGACAGTGTCCTGACAAAGTGTACTAGGTATATTCCATCTCTTTTGATGAACTAGGCTCTTTTTTGTAAAAACACTACACGATACATGGGTGCACCTCTCCAGGCCCTCACTTGCAAACAGAATGCTGTGGGGTTTTTTGTTGTTGTCTTTAGTCCAACTTAATAAAATACATAAATAGTATGAGTATTGTGATTATACTCTGTGTCATGGCCTTCCCATCTGTTCTTAGATTGTTTTTGTCACAGTATTTCAGCCCCTTGTAAGCCTTGTTGTTTCAAAAACTTTTTTTGGTGTTGGTTGGTGGGTTTTTTTGTTTTGGTTTGGTTGGTTGGTTGTTTTGTTTGTTTGTTTTGGTTTGGTTTTGTTTATTTTTCTTTTTAGAAAACCTGAGGACTTAAATCTGTATGAATAAGTAGCTGTTTGGCAGCCAAAGGTTTGCTGCTTGCTTTTAACTCATCATCTAAGGTTTATTTCAGAAAGTCAAGAGGTTGTTACTGGCAGGACTTTGACCAAAACATTGCTCCAGACATCTCATAAAATAAATTTCAGGAAAAAAATAAAAATCTGAAAGTACTGGCTTATATGAGAAATAGAGTGGCCAGGAGGACTAGGGAAGGGATTGTCACCCTGTACTTGGCACTGGTGAGGCAGCATCTCAAATGCTGTGCTCAGTTTTGGGCACCTCAACGCAAGAAAGACATTGAGGTGCTGGAGCCTGTCCAAAGGGCAACAAAGCTGGTGAAGGTTCTAGAGATCAAGTCCTCTGAGGAGCAGCTGATGGAACTGGGATTGTTTAGCCTAGAGAAAAGAAGACTCAAGGGAGACTTCATAGCTCTCTACAACTATCTGATAGGAGGTTGTAGCAAGGTGTGTGTCATTCTCTTCTCACAAGTAACAAGTGACAGGACAAGAGGAAATGGCCTCAAGTTACACCAGGGAAGTTTTAGACTGAACATTAGGAAAAGTCTCTTCACTGACAGGAACTGGAACAGGCTGCACAGGGAAGTGGTGGAGTCACCATCTGTGGAGGTATTTAAAAGGCATGTAGATGTGGTGCTTAGGTTTAGTGGGGGGCAGTGTTGGGTTAATGGCTGGATTCAATGATCTTAAAGGTTTTTTTCCAACCCAAATGATGCTATGATTCTGCTGAATTTGTGAGAATTGCAGACGTACCATTAAGGCCTCACTGTCTTCTTGTGTTTCAACAAGGTTTTTTTTTCCTGTAGTGGTTCTTGGGAAACAGTCTAGCTACAGATCTTGACCCATGAAACACAGAGAAGAAAGATGTTACCAGCTGTTCTGGAGGAGGTCATATCATCATGGGAAAAAAAAAAGGGGGGGGTGGGGGTGGTATTTCAGTAAACTGTCTAAGCTAAATGCCAGCTGAGGGTTGTGGTCACCGTAAGTTCTTCAGCTGTGAATGGATGAAAAGAGGTGCTGTCAAAGGGCCCTTCTGACCATAGCAGGACTACATTAAGGGTCAAAGGAGCTTCTTAGCCCTCTTGTCTGACTATAGAGGGAGCCTGAAATTGTCACTTTCCTCACTAATGAAGCTGTGTTGGATTCTCTATATCTGATTAATTCAAGCCACTCTATCTGCCCTTCAATACCTGCCTTGTAAAGCAACAAGTTCAAAGGGAGTACTTTCTTCTCTATAAGTATTGGCACAAAGAGAGATTAAATAACTCATCCAGAGTCACCCAAGCAGTCTGCGACAGAGCCAGAAATTTAGGTAATTCCTATTCCAGCACTTTAAATACAAAACAATGTAACGATTCCCTGTAAAGGTTTCATGACTTGTTCTGGTTTAGTTTCAGATCACTTAAATAGAAGATTTTGAATGTAGACTGGCTTATTAGAATTTATTTGAAAAGAGTAAGTTTGACAGATTGAATTAGTCTCTGAATATCACTTCTGGTGTTTCGTACCAAAGTGGTACCACTTCACAGCAGAACAAAGATTTCCTTTTTTCCAGTAAATCAATGCAGATGATTGCTGAATATGTTCCATTGGCAGGAACAAAAATTTAATCATTTCTTTTTATTATGAAAATATTCACCCTTTGGTCTTGTGGGAGGAGAAGGTTGTGACTGAAAGATGATTTGCTTGGCAAACCAAAAAACTCTCCATACTGCAATTTTTCTTTCCTCAAGCCCAGATGCTTTTTGGACTTTATAGTGATGCACTTACACATATGAAAAGGCATATCATCTTCCTACAGGCTCCTTGTGCTCCTTGTCCATTTATCCAAGCACCCCTGTTCTTAACTGTGAACTCAAGGCTTGACAGTGATTGATGGCCACCCTCTCACAGGAAGAATGACTAACTCCAACCTGTGAGTATTGGAGGCGACACAGAATATATCTGCTGTACTATTTATTTTGGGAGGCGGACATGTGCCCACATTTTTATTCTTGGAATAAACATTCTGACATTTTCTGGCAGGTGTGAATGCTGTAACATACCAGCAGGCAGAAAAAAATTAAACTGACAGCTTCTAACCTCTTGGATGGAAACAAACTGTCTATTGCTGATGTGAAAATTGTAAACCCTCACCAGATTCCATATGAATTCTATCACTTGGAAAGCCAGATTTTGATCTTAAGGGTCCCTTGGCAGACCAAAATGAAAGATACCCAGTTTTTTCAATGGTGCCTACTTGCTCGTCTCAACCAAATCCAAGCCATAAGACAACTGTATAACGAATTATGTAAATTTCAAACCTCAATCTGATTGCAGCCAATTTATTTTGCCAATAGTCTGAAAAGATTAACCCTAATGTCTAAGTGACAGTGTGCAGAGTCCTTCTCAAATCTCTTTCAGCTGTCGTCTCATCAAAAGTGCATTTATGTTGCGAGTCTGATGTAGAGAGGTAATTTTAATTCTTATTCAATTTAAGGTCTTAATTTTTACATTGCTTTATTCCAACACTTGCCTATAAATTTATGTAATAAGGTTTAATACAAATATTTATGAAAACATATTATAATAATAGTTCCTTCAACATTATTTGATAAGACATGTCTTGACTGTGATGTCTTAGAAGTTAACAGTATGTATGTAGAGAAGTTAAAAATCACAGATAAGACATATTTTTTTTAGCTCAATCACACATACATATAATTGTAGGCTATAAATAGTAACAATTTTCATTGTCATTGATCCACAGGAAGATTATCTCAAATTTTAGACTAACTAAAACTCAAATCTTCTGGTGTCAACCATGACAATGCAGAAGAAATAGGAGTCAGAAAATACAGCAGTCAAAATAGGGAAATGATAATAAATGTCAGTATATAGGGCAGGATAAGAAGAGTTCTGTCTATACTGAAAGAAAGTTTTAAGTAAAATATTTTTCCCCTTAGCATAAGCACTGCATTAACAGCTATTTCGACCACAGTAGTACTCAAAGTTCTGCAAAATAACAGCTTAGAAATTAACCTATGGCATATTAGTCTAGCAGTATAACTCAATAGTTACCCATTTTGGACACACAGAGAACAATTTGACCAAAAAATGTCCATTAAAGTATTTCAATGCTTTAACACTGCTGCAAAGAACAGAGCATCCTTAGAAGCCAAGAAAGGCTGAGGTGTCTAACTGAAGGGATACAGGCATCTGTCACTAATTTCTTGCAGTCCCTTAGAAGAGTCACTTCACTGCTCTGTGCCTCAGTTCCCCATTTCTGTAGCCATCACAGCTTTTGATCATGAGGCTCATCAAGACTTGTGGTAAAAAGCAATAGATGAGTTATAGTTTTTATCACAACAAACATTTGAGATTTGGTTTGAGGACTGGTTAAGCCCTGTTTATATAACATCTCTGAAACAATGCAATTTCCATATTGTGTTGCTATTCATATGTGACTGAATAATAAATAATCAATAATGAGTAACTATGGCTAAGAAAAAATAGGCTCCACTCTACACAGATGCCTTGTTCGTGTGCAAAGTGTTCATATGCACAAATGTCTGAGAGCGCAACTGAGATGAAAAATATTTAGGATTTGAATGAATGCAGGACTGCCAAACCACAGTGTCAGGCCACCAACATTCATGGCATTGGTATAAAATCCAAATATTAAGAAATACTACATTTTTTTTGTTTCTTTTTATTGGTCTTCTGGTTTTTGAGCCTGCCACAATCATTTTTTCCAGCTTTCTTCAACAACCAGAGCTATTCATAAATGGAATTTCTGTCCTCAACAGACAAAACCATTAAATTGTTAAAAAGTGTTGTGGAACTTTATTTCTTAAAAAACAAACAACAAAAAAACCCAAACTAAAAAACAAACAAACAAACAAACAACAACAAAAACACCAAAAAAACCAAAACCCAAACAGGTACGAAAACACAGCATTTTCATTTTGATAATGTTGAAATATCATTAGTTTAAAGGCCAGATAAACTTTTTCAGATTTATTAACATGGGAAGACTGAAATTGTTTTATCTAATAAAAAAATTATCATCAAACCTTGATGATGCTATATTTTCCAGGTGCAAACCATACTGGGAAATATTTTCCTATCTACACATACATATTTACACATACACATACACATACAAATTTAGAAGTTGATTTTTCAAAGTAAACCCTACATTTTCACTTTAATGACAGCAGTCCGTGTCTGAACTCTTTAACTATAAAACAAGAACTAAACCGGAAGAATTTTATATACTGGAGAAATCTGTAGCATTGTCGAGCCTTCACGTGCCCCATTACTGACCTTCAGCATTATGCTGAGAGAAGTACAATCATAGGGTCAGGTGTAGATATGCAATGGAGAAGAGAGATATATCATCCTTTTTCTTATCTCTGTCATTTAAACTAGAAATGTGGCACAGTCTCCCACATCATATGGTATGTCTGCAGGCTGTGCAGCACCTATCATCACCTGTCTGTGATGGTTCTTGTTGTGACAATTATGCAACCAGGTTTAGGAGATCACAGGACAGTTTTCTCTCAGGTCACTGGCTCAACTACATGATATTGTGCAGTTTGCTGCACTGCCTCTGCAACAGTCAGCCACCTTAATGGTCTCAGTTGTCAGCACTACCAGGATGACATCTTCTTTCTGAACAGCAGCAAGTGTGTGAAACTATCTTCTCATCAAGGCTATCAGACAGTGCTGCCAATGTAGCCAATGGAGAGAAATCCCAACATCTAAATCAGGTGGACTATATTACAGAGGCCTAGATTATTTTCCCTTGCTGTGTTACCTATCTTTGTCTCTCTCTCCCAACTTGCATAGGGATCCAAATTTGATGCCCTGGAGAGTAGAAAGTTAGAGTTAGTCATTGCCTTCTTTAATGTAAGCACCACAGTACTGTAGTCTCTAAGTCAGGCATGTGGGCCATCTGCATACAGCCTGCTGAGCCTTTGTTCTCTCCTAAAATTGGAAATGATACTGCTGTCCTTTCTTAAGAGTGAACATGCTTCAGTACATATTCAACATGCTTTGTCCATATTCTGCATGTGTTGGAGTGGTACCCCTATCTTTAGTCACAGCCTCTAAATACTAATGTCAAAGGAAGACACCCAGTCTGAAAACCAGAAAGCTGTGTGGCTAGCACTGAAGACAGAGCTCAAGCAGTTTTCCTCAGGAACAAGTTATGCCTTTAGCAGTTCTTATTGAATACTGTAAAGCAAACATTTATACTGGCTTTTCTTTTGCATCTACATGGGCTGTGTATTCTCCATGTGCTCTGCAGCCAGCTAATCTGAATGGAACAAAAACATTTGTTTTTCTTCACATTTCTCTATATACCAAGCCCTTCCAAATAAATATTCATCTGAAACCTCTTGTGCTATTAGGGAAAACAAATAAATCAAATGAATGAATTCATTCGAATGCCAGAAAGATCTATCATTTCTGTGTTCTAAGAATATCCCACAAACAATTAAATGTTCGTGAAACAGAGGCAAGCCTGATAAAATGATGAGTCTCTCTGGCGCCAGCAATGGGCCTGGCTAAACGCCAGCAACAGTCGAGCATTCAAAGCCCTACAGAAAACATAAGTGACCCCAGAATGGATAAACTGAGGAAGAGCTTTGCTTTGAACACCCTTAGCAATTCACCATGCTGAATGTTCCTTCAGTCTTTGGTTTCATTGCCTGGCTCAAACTTGCAGATGAATTTCCAGATGAATTTTGTGGGTCTTTACAGCCCAGCAAAAGTTAACCAGAAATTTCAAGCTTGATTTTGGCTTTGAATTAATTCTTCCTCTCACAGATAAAAAGTGATAAGGTGATGCAGAGCTGAGAACTTCCCAGCATATAAGTGGGAATCATATTGAATACCATAACATTTATTTGTTTGTATCTATACCATCTGTACCATCAGTTCCTTTGGGTCCCAGAGATGGGCCATTCCACAGTGAAGCAGGAGGGAGGAATGAGCCTCTGCCTTCACAGCCATCTCCAAGTTGTGTCATGATTTGGCCTTTGGTCTAGGGATCAAGAATCACAAGAGGTTTTCAGGACAGCCTGGATAAAAAAAGGGATCTAACTTTTGGGGTGTGCAATGCCCCAAACCAACTTAATATACTTTAAAGTAGTTTTGCAGTCTTAAACTGTCCAGTAATGTAAATTATAGCAAGCAATGAGATTGAAGGAATTTTCTTTCTTTCAGGGAGTTTTTAATCATACTCTGTTAGCAATGGTGCTGCCATTAATGATAGCTGAAGCAAGTCAAGACTATTACACTGTTGCAAAGAAGAATGAAAATGAACCAAAGAGGCTGAAGGAATTTACTTGTGGCTACTCATGGACACTTTGCACCCATTGAAAATCACCCCTACTCAACAGGCATTGCTCGTAAATATCCCCAAATCAGTATCAAAAAAATCTTGACTGTAAAGTTTAAGTGAACATGAATATTTTTAGTATCAGAAATATGCAATTAATCTTCATTGCACGCTTGTCAGTTTTAACTTGGGAAGAAAAAGCTGTGCTCCAGTTAATGAACTGAAACCTTAATCTCATTTGAAATGCTTTAGGCATAGAGATTAAACTCTCCTGCCTCTTGACTTCCTTTCTACTTGCCTACATTTAAATAGACTTATCTCCCTCTTTCTCTGCCCATGTTTCCTAGTGTCCCCTCTGCCTTTTCCTTGGGAGGGAGGAGGGATGCGTTCTGCCCCTGGAGGGAGGAATAGGGCAAAGCAGAGCTCTTCCCCACTGAGCATTTGCTGAATCAGCCACGTGGGCTGGAAATACAGATGAAGTTCTAGCAGAGGATGCCACCAGAATTTCTGCCTGGAAGACAATGGGGAAAAGGGAACAGTAAAACATCTGTTTGCTGAAAGGATTGCATATCTACTGCAGTAAAAATTTGCTCAAAAATGTCATAGAATCATAGAATCATCAGGGTTGGAAGGGACCTTAAAGATCATCTAGTTCCTACCCCCCTGACATGGGCAGGGCCATCTCCCACTAGATCAGGTTGATTAGAACCCCATCCAGCCTGGCCTTAAAAACTTCAAGGGATGGGGTTTCCACCACCTCTCTGGGCAACCTGTTCCAGTGTCTCACCACCCTCATGGTGAAGAACTTCTTCCTAACATCCAATCTGAATCAACCCATCTCTAGTTTTAATCCATTCCCTCTAGTTCTACCACTACCCAACATCCTAAAAAGTCCCTCACCAGCTTTCTTGTAGGCCCCCTTAAGATACCGGAAGGCCACAATGCGGTCTCCCCAGAGCCTTCTTTTCTCCAGACTGAACAACCCCAACTCTCTCATTCCGTCTTTATAGGAGAGGTGCTCCATCCCGCGGATCATCCTTGTGTCCATTCTCTGGACACATTCCAGTGCATCCATATCTTTCTTCTAATAGGGGCTCCAGAACTGGACACAGTACTCCAGGTAGGGTCTCAGGAGAGTGGAGTAGAGGGGGAGAATCACCTTCCTCAACCTACTGGTCACAATTCTCTTGATGAAACCCAGGATACGATTGGCTTTCTGCAAGTGCACACTGATGGCTCATGTTGAGCTTCCCATCCACCAGTATCCCCAAGTCCTTTTCTTCAGGTCTGTTCTCAGTCCAGTCACTGCCCAGCCTGTATCGGTGCTTGTGATTTCCCTGACCCAGATGGAGGACCTTGCACTTGGTCTTGTTGAACTTCATGAGGTTGGCATGGGCCCACCTCTCCAGCCTGTCAAGGTCCTTCTGGATGACATCCCTTCCCTTGGTGAAGCTGGTGAGCTTGGTGTCATCAGCAGACTTGCTGAGGGTGCACTCAATGCCACTGACAAAGATGTTGAACAAGACCAGTCCCAGTACCGATCCTTGAGGTACTCTGCTTGTCGCTGGCCTCCACTTGGACATAGACCCATTGACAGCCATTCTTTGGGTGCAGCCATCAAGCCAGTTCTTTATCCATTGAATTATCCTTCCATCAAACCAATATTTTATAAGTTTGGAGACCAGAATGTCATGCGGGACAGTGCTAAAGGCTTTGCTCAAGTCCAGGTAAATGACATCGGTTGCTCTTCCCTTGTCTATTGATGTTGTCTATTGTTGATAGAAGGCCACCAGGTTTGTCAGGCACAATTTGCTCTTGGTGAAGCCATGTTGATTGTACCCAATCATCTCTTTGTTATTCTTCTGCCTCAGCAGTACCTCCAGGAGGAACTACTCCATGATCTTACCAGGCATGGACATGAGACTGACTGGCCTATAGTTCCCTAGTTCATCCCTCTTTCCCTTTTTTAATATGGGTATTATGTTTCCCCTTTTCCAGTCAGTGGAGACTTCACTGGACTGCCATGACTTTTGGAATATGATAGAAAGCGGTTTAGCAGCCTTATCCACCAGTTTCCTCAGTACCTGTGGGTGTAACCCATTGGGCCCCATGAACTTGTACACTTTCAGGTTCATCAGATGGTCACAAATCTGATCTTCACTTACAATGGGCAGTTCTTTCATCTAACCCCTGACATTATCTTCTGTGACTCCGGGAGTGTGGCTGGAGCCCTTGCCAGTGAAGACTGAAGAAAAGAATTCATTGAGAACCTTGGGCCTTTCAGTATCACTTGTCACCAGTTCACCCATTTCCTTTCTGAGGGGGTCCACATCTTCCCTAGTCTTCTTCTTACCATTAATATACCTATAGAAATTTTTGCTGTTTCCCTTGATCTCCCTGGCTAGATTGAATTCTAACTGAGCTTTAGCTTTTCTAAGCAGGTCTCTCGCTGCTTGGAAAGCTTCCTTATATGCTCCCCATTCTAACTGTCCTTTCTTCCACTCCTTGTAAAGTTTCTTTTCGTGTGACAGTGTGTCCAGGAGCTCCTTGCTCATACAAGCTTCTTGCTCATTCAAGGAGCTTGTCCATGTCATTCTTCAATTGCACAGTGCAGATGACTAGGGCAACTGTCACAAAAGTCATTAGAGTCACTGTTTGGTTCAAGCAGGAGGAAGTGCAAGCATCCTACCACACTGTTACTCGTGCATGCCCACCCACCTTGTAAGTACAACTGGTCCTGCAGATCACATCTAAATGGCTAACTCGTACTTGTAACTTGTACTAACTACGTAACTTGTACAGAGAGCCCTGTTCTCACAATGAAATCCTGCCTTGAGAATCCACCCTGTATCTGCTCCCTCTCCTTTCAAATATAACCACATGGATAACTCTCTGCTGCTTCACTGATAACCACCACTTGAGAACAAATGCTCAAACAAGTAAGTTTTCTCCCACAGTTGCTGTGCAAGATGGGACTACTTCATAATGAAATGCCTTGAAACGATGTCTTATAAACAGAAACAATATTTTTTAATGTCCAAGTTTCTTATAAATCATATCAAATGCATTTCTGGCTCTTCAGCTTCCATCTATCAAGTACACTAATGTTCTGATCAGGCTTCTTGGGAGGATCTTACAGCAGAAGTCACACACCCTTTCCTTGAAGGACACACCCCTTCAAAGTGAATGAAGAAATCCATGTATTCTGGCTATTCCAAATCATGTAATTCACAGTGTGTGCCTTTGTATATTCTAGCTAAAGACAAAAACTGAATTACAATTGACACCTTGTCTGATGTGGTATAACAGAGACATCCTGGATCTTTGGAAACGATACCCAGTGCTCTCATCTCTGTAAAACTGGAAGGAATGTTACAATCCCATCATCTCTTGTTTCCAGATTGTCATTGTGAATGATTAATGAAAAGCTGTTTGCAGGATATTATTTGTTTATAGATGTGTTCTTGTTGACAATTTCATGTGTGATTTGTTATCCTAGCATGCAGAAAGGTAGCTAAAATCAGGCAAAGTTCAGCAAACATAAATTGCTGCATCCTGAGCATTAGATTCCTCACAAGCCAGGAAAAAAAAAAAAAAAAAAAGAACATCTCCAATATATAATTTCTCAAGAAGTTGTTGGCTTTAAAGATGAATGATACATCCTACATGCTGCAGCTTGAAGGACTGCTGCCCTATGGCTCAGAGGTAGCATCTCCTTGTAAGTACTCATAATAATTCCTGCAGTCATATGGTGTTAGTGTAAATGATGAGACACTGTGGAGACTTTATAAGTAAGCTTTGCTGTTTTGCAACATCTGTCTGAAATCTAGGAAGGGTGTTTGCTTCAGTTTACATTAAAGCAAAAATGAGACAATCATTTTAAACTTCTGACTCCAGGTAGTATTGTGGTCAGTGTGACACACTGTAACAGCTGAAAGAAAACAGAGTTTTTAAGACATTACGTCCTCAGTAGTTCTAAAAGAATGGATAAATCTTCCAGCATTGCACACAATGAGGCAATTCTGTAAATAATGCATGATATTTTAATGAAATAATACTCTAAGGCATCACATACAGCACTTCCATTCATCAGCAGTTTGCTGCTGTGTATGCTGTACTTATTTTTACTTACTGCCCACAAAGTGTAGCTATTTTTCATGCAATATTTAACAAGTGGTAGTGTCTTCACAAGAGAGTAGTATTTGCTATAAAAACAAAATGTAGTAATGCTGAGTACCCTCAAATTATAAAAATCCTAAACCATAATACTGCCTAACAGAATTGATTCCACTTTTTTTTTTTTTTTTTTTTTTAAATCAAGAGGAAAATATTGTTTGCAGTTACAACATTTCTTCAAGGTTATTTAAGTATTCTAGTGTTCTGTTTATTCTACTGATTATGACTTGCTTTGCCAAACCCAACAAATTTTAAGTCACTGCTTTGATAGTCAACCATTCCTTCTGTTCGACATGTGGTTTCTCTAGCATATGGATGTAATATTTCATATTCCACTTAATACTTCTTGTTAAAACTCCAATTCTCCTGCAAATCTTGGTTCTTTCACCTTCTATCTGTTCTGCTATATCCAATCTGACCCACTTATGACATACCCAAAGCTGTCATAATGGTCTCTTCTAAATCCTTCTGTTAAACCCTTATTCAGATCTGGTAAGATTTTCTACATTTTTAAGAAGTGAGCTATGTGTGTATAAACTTCTTTCCAATGGGGCTAGCACTAAAAAAAAAAAAAAAACCAGAAAAGATACACTCTCTGCAGCTTTTCTGCCTAAATCTAGTAGGTACCATCAGTATGAAATGCAATGCCTTCCAGATGTTTTGGAATTTCTTGTGATTGTTGAGCCAATTCTATGACATTCTGAATGACAAAATCCAGAAAGTCATATTATGAATACTTTCTTGTGGCAATACTTAAGGGCCTGATCCTGCAACAGATTGAGCATGTTATGAAAGGTCATAAATGCCCTTAAATCCCACTAAACTCAGAAGTTAAGAATGAAATTTTAAAATTGTGAGATCTTTGAGCTTTCACAGCATGAACTCTGGAACACTGCTAATTGAGGATGCTCTGCTCTTGGAGACATATGTTACATATAGTCACAACAGTTGAGGAAATCAGTATATTTAGAACAGGAAATCCCTTTAATACACATGCCAATTAGATCAGAATTCTCTTTGAGGAAAAACATAGCTAGTTTAAGAAACATATTGGTTTCAAATAATCTTGATACTTGAGCAAAAACATCTGCTAACAATGCTAATCATAGTAGAAAGAACATCATAATTAAAAATGCATTTGACATTCAGAAGTAAAGACATAAAGAATATCAGCTTTTTTTTTTTTTTTTTTTTTTTTTTAATGACTTGGAAGAATAAACAATTTTTTCCCTTTAGTGTTTTCCTGTTTATTAACTAAAAGCTTAAATGATTTTTTCCCTTTAAATGGTCAAACATGTTTTTTTTCTTAATA